>JBBPCX010113211.1:0-20997 GCA_037974365.1 Hydrocynus forskahlii
GGTGCTGAATGCTGAGTGGTTGGAACTCCTTTATCTAGGCTCCTTGTATCTTTAGACACTTTGCAGCCTGTCACAGTCAAACATTTCTTCCCATTTCTTTCATTTAACCCTCTTTAATGTCAAAGATAAGAGAGTTTGACAGGCAGAAAATAGTATTGTGCAGTAACAAGGTGATTCAGAGCAAAATATAAAGAAATAAGGCATGTGATGATAAAGTTCTTATAAGTAATCTGTGAGTCTGTACACCTGAGAGTAACCACAAAGGGGTGCCAGTGATTGGGGAAGATGCAGAAAGCTGGAGCTTTTGGGGGTTCCTTGCAAATTTGGGTAGGAACTGAATAGCTGAGTGATCGGAGCCACTGTGTGGTCGTTAGTGCTGGGGAGAACATTACATTTTAGTCGCAGCTCTTGTGTGCGCCTCGGTCACAATGACTGGCCCTGCGAAAGAGCTCTTATTATGCATGGCGAGTGCAGAGCTATGAAAGAACGCAGCCATGGCCTGAACTGGCACCACACCAACAGTCTCCGCTCCGGCCAGTGAGAAGTCAGTCCGGGGGAAACGGTGGCCAGACAGTTCATTAAGGAGTCCAGGCTTTTGAGACATCATTTGTGTCCTTTTTTCTCCTCCTGAAAGGGTTTGCTGGCAGTGAGGACTGTTGTCCGATGCTTGTTAGCTGAATCACTCTGCTCCGAGCCATCTGAGAGAATTCGGCCTCAGGATCTGCCCAGTCATGGCACAAGAGGAGCCTTGTCTTTCCCAGATGTTGACAGCTGTTAACTGTCCATGGTGCTGAAACATAATATAGAAGTGCTGTGCTGTTATATGGTGGTAAAATCAATACATAGCAACCAGGCCTGTTTTTTGCAGATCTCTCTGCTCTGAATGAACTGGAGTGAGGTGAAGTGTAATGTTTGGCTGCACAGCGCCTCGTTAAGCGTGGGCGAGTTCAGCGAGGCCAACTGAGCTCCTGAAGGTTGTGCCCGGAGCTCTGTAAATCTTTGTTTACATCAAATCTGTGGTGCATTCTTCGGCCTGGTCCACACATATATTTTTAAAAATGTGGGTTTTCCTTCTTCGCTCTTAAAAACAAAACGTGCCCAACAAGCACAGTTTCAGATTAAAAAATGAACTGACAAGAACATGCCACACCAGTAGGGGGCAACATAACCCTAACTGTAAAGCCCTGCTCCTAATCAGAAGAAGAAAAGGCTGAAAAAAATGGTTACTGGTGCTAACAAGTGCTTCCAAAACCATAATTAACAAAATGTCATTTTTTGTCCATGTTCCTGATTCTGACTGATCTGCATCCAGTGGAACCACATGCTGGTCAGATCTGATCTATTGGGCAGATCAGAAAGAAGCTTCATTCCAATAATGGGACGCAGCCCGAGTCGTGGGTGTTGGGTGTATAAATGACCTCCGTGACCCCTCGGTTCCTCAGTGGAGAGGGAGAGGAACCTGAGAGGTGTGGAAACATCTAAAAATTTCTGTTAGCAGTTTAACACCAGCACTGTTTAGGCTCCACCCCACAATCACACAAAATCAGCTCATGTAAACAAAACAGACAAAAAACACACCCTGACAAAAACTCAGTTGTCCCTTCTCCACAGCAATGCTGAAAACACTCTGAACATGTTCAGTCTGGAAGGAGTTTTCCATAACAGTGACCCACATGTGGACAAAAGGATGATAGCCATGTTTTTAACCTGTTTTGATGTTTCTTAACCAGATTAAGAAACATCACCATCACTCCTCCTGAAGATCTTCTCTCCTGCCATGTTTTGTTCCACCCTGCATCTGACATTCTACCCACCTCCTTACTTAAGACTTCAGCCAATCAGGGACTTCTGAAGACATTCATTAACCAGAGCAGATGGAGCTGATTGTGGCTGGAACCTTCTCAGGAAGGTGGATCTACAGGACCAGGTCTGGAGACCCTTGATCTACACTATAAAGAACATCATCATGATCATGTATAGGCATTGACATCATCCCTCATATCATCACTGCTTCATGAATATTTAATGAGTCTATAAAGCACAAAAACAGGTTTTCTGAAAGATGGGAACAGGGAGGTTTGGGCTACTTACATTCCTGTGTGAAGTGAAGCATAATCTTTTTTTTCTGCAGTTAATTACCCTCAGAAACAGATAAAGCACAAGTCAAAGTAGTGCATTCTCCGAAACAGCATCAGCCTCTCTTCAGAAGATGAGGTCGCCTAAGCCACCCGTAGCTGAGAAGAAACCCCAATCAGATTGTGTAAAGACCCTAATTTCTTGCTCTAGCTTTGATTCCGCACCACCCTCTCCACCTTCTCTCATCATTTCATCCCCTAAGTTATCATTTACAAGTCAAATAAAGAGAGCACTTACAGGCACCAGCTCTGTTCTGGCTGAGGGACCAGCAAGGTGTTGACAGTACTGCACAGCCAGCGCTGCACTGTATGAATAAACCTCAGCGACAATCAGCCGTCATTCTTGCAGCATTGTTGCAGCATCTCACAGGAAGCCCACTGCAGGTCTGTCTCTTCAGCTCATAAAGCTTCTACATGTGCATTTGTTTCATACACACATCGCACAACTCCACCCCAATAACCTTCACTGCCACAGACCCAAATGCGAAGATACTGATGGTCCATAAATCCAATCCTGCCACTCTTCCACCCTCCTTTTACCTAGGAGTCAATGTCCGGATTAAAAGAAAATTCAGAATCAGACTCTTCTCTGTCCACTGAGCTCAGTTTAATATCAATATGAGGTTCTGACCATTTTCTCCCACTTCTCAAACTTCTCAAAGAGTCTTTCTCTAATCTCAGCCCGATCCCAGTTTAAGGCCTTAAGATGAAATTCCTGTTCTCTCACTGCTCTGATCTTTATTTGTCTCAGGTCATCAGATCTTCAGATAAACCACCCAGATCCAAAGGAAAACCTGTTTTTTTATAAATAACATATACTACCAAGTCAGGCAGTTTTGAGATCCATAAGGTTGTTAAAGAGAAGAAAACTGAGAAGCTGATAAGAACAGCAGAAGAACTTCTGTCTTGAGTCAATTTTTTGTTTTGCTCCTTATTCCCCCTGAATGGAGGATTGGGAGAAACAAATCAGACTTCAATAATCTCCAGATAAGAAGATGATTTTTTTTCTGATGAGACAAAGAAAAGACTGTTTTGAGCAGCAAGATCTTCTACGAGACAGACAGTCATTTGGTGCTGATAATGTACACAATATGCTCTGAAAAATATATTGTGAATATCACTATAATGATAAATGCTACCATACTGCCCACTCCTACACTGTTTACATTATTACAAGTATTAATGTCCGACAAGTATTGTACTCCTGTAGAGTATTTTTTTGCAGGTAATTCTACTTAAAATGTAAAGTACTTTTAGTTTTCTGCAACCTGGATTGTGTTTGGATGTTTAGGGAGAGAAGCACGGGGCTCAAACTGAGACTGTGGGATCTCGTCAGCCCTCCCACACGCTCTCATCACGCCTGGGGAGCCCACAGAGCCCACAGAGCCCACTGATAACTGTGGTGTTTTTGTCCAACACCAATTGGCACTCCCTAGATTACATTACATGGAATTCTGTTGATGTGTCATCATTCTGTAGTTCATTAGCATCCAGGGAAAAAAATCGTCCCATCACACGGAGCTGTGATCAGCCGCGGACATCTGATCTGTCCTCTGCACCCTTTTCTCACTGTCATAAGAATTCCAAGGTTGTTGCCTAATCACATCAGGAAAATTTTTGCATATCTGCCGTGAGCACAGTCTTGTGTCTAGTAAATGGAAATTGTGCAGGATGATGGTTTTCACTGATTGATCCTGCATAATTTCACAGATTCAACTGCTCTCTGTGCATCTGATGCTTTATATTAACATTTACAGCAGTTGCCAGGTATGGGGTGCCATTTGTAAAAACAGCTTCACAAATTTAGAGGTGTCATTTTTTCATCATTTAACGCAATGTTCTCACAATTTTCACACATTTAGAGCTAAATGTGTTTTGGTACATTTTCTTGCGGCAGAATTGTTAAATCCTAAATCTAAATGTTAAATCTAAATCTAAATGTTAAATGTTAAATCTAAATGTTAAATCTAAATCTAAATGTTAAATCTAAATCTAAATGTTAAATCTTAAATCTAAATGTTAAATCTAAATCTAAATGTTAAATCTAAATCTAAATGTTACATCTAAATCGAAATGTTAAATCTTAATCTAAATATTAAATCGAAATCGAAATCGAAATCGAAATGTTGAGCTCTAAATGTTTAGAAGATATGCGAATTGGCCACGCCCCATCATTACAATTGGCTGTTACTTTGAAAGGGGCTGGACTGCATGCTGTGACATCCCCTCACCAACATGGAGGATTTGCCTTAAATTATCTTAAATCTAAATGTTAAATATGAAAAATACATCTTGCACTCTAAATGTGAAACTTCACAGTTAGATGGGGCTCGGTGACATCTTTCCAACGACCCCTCGTTTCACATAATAGCCCCCGCGATCCGGAGTTATTAACCAAAAACTGTTAACCTCGCCCGGGTGTCCCATTACTTTTGTTCAAGGTGAACTCCGGATCTCTGGGAGGCTATTATGTTAAACGAGGGGTCGTTGGAAAGATGTCACCGAGCCCCATCTAACTGTGAAGTTTCACATTTAGAGTGCGAAATATATGTTTCATATTTAACATTTGGATTAAAGATAATTTAAGGCACCCCATAGCCAGATGATCTTATTCAGAGTGACGTATATCTGTGCTTTATAGTTTTATAAATAAACACACCCCACACACTAGTAAACCTAGATTTTAAATTAAGAGCTGCCAGAACAGTAAGATTCTACCAGAAAAGAAGTTAGTCCTCCACCAGGGTCCTATCTGATCACTCACAGAAGAGAGTTTTCTTTTAGCTAGTTGTAAAGTCAGGGTTAGTTCTGATGTTCAGGAGAAGTTTGTTCCGGTTCTGAAGTTGAGAACATCTTGATGCAGGTCTTGGACCTTTGAGAAGAGGTGGGTGGAGTAAGACAGGGATTGATGCTATAAGGGGCGGAGCTGTGACCCGTAGTCTGATCAGGGCTGAATGGTTAGAAGGAGCTGGACCAGTGGAACCACAGGAGCCCAGTGAAGGTTCTGCAGTGGTGGAGTGGTGTGTGAGAAGTTTGGTGTATGGAAGACCTGATGTGCAGTGGCATGTGATGCAGTTAATGAACTAAATAACAAGAGTGGAGCTGGAGTGGAGGAGATGGAGAACATTCAGGGCAGTGGTTCTCATGTCAGGGTGTCTTTAAAAGACCCACCTACTTACACCTATCACAGTCTATTGTGCAGTTCCTGGTATTCACTTTGTTTCATGTGCAATACTGCTGTCTACACTACACTCCCACCCCATGAACAGTGGTCCCCCACCGCAAAGTCACAGTTCAGAGTTTTCTTAGAACCGAAATAATAATTGTTTGCGGAAACCCCTGCAAAATCGCAGGAACCGCAAATACCCTCCACATTTTCTGCTGTTTTTCATGGCAGTATATAATTTTTCATGCATTTGAGTGCTAAATGGTTAAGAAAAATATAATTTACTAACTTTGTAACATAAATATTAACGGAAATTCAGCTAAATTTCCATATAAAATATAGCTATAAATTTTTTGGTACTGTTGAGAGAACACAAAGCAACTGTATACTGGCTGCTGCCCTGTGACGCATCTCTGGTAGATGCAGTCCAGCATTCCAGCGTCATAACAGTTTCCTGCGTGGTGTTCGAGTGTTTCTCGAATGTTCTCGTGTTTTCATTTTGTTCTTCTTAAAGCCCTGTATTTTTATTATTGTAAATTAAATTCATTTAATACTGTATTTACTTGCTTATACCAAAGAAAATGACAGCGCATACCAAAGAAAACACGCTTGCATGGATTACGGTACAGCCTATACAGGGGTAATATCGGTATTTACAGTCTAGCACTGCAGCAGCAGTTCAGTGTAAACTGTACAGTACGGCTATGGGTTTACCTTTACATTTTGTTAAGGGTAATATGTTAAGCTGAGTTTAAAATGAAATTAAAGTATTTTCGGAGCATATTTTGGGGGCTATTTAGGGTATAGACTATAAAAATAGGCATTTATATGTTTTGTTTTGTTTTTTACCACATCACACATTCATGGTTTTTCACAGTTTGCGGGTGCTCTTGGAATGTAACCCCCACGAATTTACAGAGGTCTACTGTATACATGCACATTCTCTTCCCTATTTATGATGTTTTCATTTCTTTTCCTTTCTATATCTCAGCTTATCTATTTAAATATTTTATATTGCTTACCTCAGATGTGTAGTGACTTGTCTAGTTTTCGTCCAACACCTTTGTAATGTTGACCCTGTGTTAACATAAAGATCTAATCTAATCTAAACTAATCATTAAAACCAGTATTTCATACACACCGCTGCAGAGGCAAGCAAGAAAAAGCAAAATGAAACTACACTTGCACACCCAGTCTAAAAGTAAGGTCTGCATGATGATGAGAGACTAGTGATATCACATCACAGTGAGAAGGTCCTGGGTTTGATTCCCAAATGGGGCAGACAAGAGTTTGCATATTCTCTCACAGTGTCTGTGTGTGATTTCCACTGGGAGCTCTGGTTTCCTCCCACAGTCCAAAGACCTGCACGTCAGGTGGACTGGAGATGCTGAACTGGTGTGACTGTGCTGTGATGTACTAGCAACCTTGTCAAGGGTGTTTCTCCACATTTTGCCTTCTGAGCACTTCGATAGGCTCCAGCACCCCCCGACACCACCCTGGTTAGGATAAGACGCTTGAATAATTTATAGGCGGATTTGCATGATTCATTGTTTACAGACTGAACTTTTGAAATTTATGCATTTATGTGACTCTCCTGTTGATTTTCTCCCTGTTATTTCTTACCTGCACTTCTCTGGTCATTAATGCTGTCACTAGGGGTCTTTTTTACCATTAACTGTAGAGATCTAATGTAATCTAAACCAGTGTAATATGATCTAATCTGATCTCATCCAATCTAATCCAATGTAATAAAATTGAATCTGATCTAATCTAATCTAATCCAATGTAACAATCTAACATAATCTAATCTAATCTAATATAATCCAATGTAATCTACTCTAATCTAATCTAATTTGATCAAATCCAATGTAATATAATCTAATCTAACTGAATCAAATCTAATCTAATCTT
Organism: Hydrocynus forskahlii; assembly: GCA_037974365.1. Classification (NCBI taxonomy): domain Eukaryota; kingdom Metazoa; phylum Chordata; class Actinopteri; order Characiformes; family Alestidae; genus Hydrocynus; species Hydrocynus forskahlii. The sequence goes on from JBBPCX010113211.1 coordinate 7,213, forward strand.
GTCTAATCCAGTGTAATGTAATGTAATCTACTCCCATCTCATCTAATGGTGTAAAATAATAAAAACTGAAACCAAATGGAGATATGAGGTCTTGGTATGACTGATGATGTACGTGCAAGCTCACACTCCTGGGCATTTAATCGACACCATGAGATCAGCAGCCTCACCAAGAGCAGTAGGGAAAGTGTCTTGGGCTGCAGTGGACTACAGTTGAAGTGTCCTATAATAGTCTGCATAATTTCACGTACATTAGTAAAGTTAATTAAATTCACAGTGTTAGCTTGCTTGTAGCACTTATGCACCAATATTAATATTTCAGTTCACTTAATGACCTCATAGCTAAGAGGGTCCCGTGAGATTTGGGGGTCATTTTGGCGGTGGCACTGCGGCAGTGATTCAACCTGCCAGTGTCAGTGATGGTAAACTTCTGCTCCTCCATCACTGAATCCATCCTCACATCCTCCATCACCTTCTGCTGCCACTGCTGAGGACCAAACGCAGGCTGCAGTGTGTCCGTTCTGCTGAGAAGGTGACTGGCTGCAATCTGCCTTCTATCCAACACCAGAACGTCTCTTGGACCCTGAAGTGGGAAGAAAAGGTTACTGCTGACCCCTCCCACCCCAGAACACAAACCTTCTGAGACACTTCCTTCTGGAAAGAGGCTGCGATCCATCAGGATCAAAACCTCTCACCCCAAGAGCAGGTTCTTTCCATCTGCAACCGAACTTCTCAACAGAGCCTCGGAAATGGCTGTCCAACTTTACACTTTGCACTTGAGCACTCTCAGCTGTGTATGTTGCACCTATCATGGTCATTGTTTACATTTGGTTTACAGCTTGTTTATTTAGATATATGTAGCATTTATGTTTACATTTTCTTATTGTTGTTGCACCCTTATTTCAAATTGTTTTTGTAAAAAACTTGACAATAAAACAATTTGGATTCTAAAGAGAGCCGATGTCCTAAGAAAAGAACAGCATTCATATTTCCCATAAATAAAAATAGTGCCTCACAGTAGTCCAACCATAATGATGCTTATAGTGTGGGTGTCTGTGCAGAGGTATAATTACCTCCACAGCTGATTACCACATTCTCAGAGTCAGCACTTCACATCTACCTGAAATCTCTTTATATCACACTCCTTTTCACTCACCCCCCCCCTTTTCATCCTGCAGTTCGTCCTCTTTGATGGCAGAGAGGGACCCTGCGACGTCCCCCCGGGGAGCCGCGGTCATACTCTCGGCTCGTGTTCTCCCCTCTCCGAGCTGCGGGGCCACATTAATTATACATCACACACACACACACCCACACACACACATCTAGAACGTGAGCTTGGTGGTGAGCACACATGTGGGGTCAGGGGAGTGTGTGTTTAAGCGAGGCGTGCTCACACTCTCACACAGGTAAACACAACCACTGTACACGCAGTTAAAAAGCAAAGGGCAGAAATGCAGCAGAAATCCAGGACAGAAGGACTGAATTTATTTCATCCAGCTGCTCCAGTTTCACTGAAGGGCCTCAAGCCCTTTTGGTCCAGATGCCTGGTTTCTACAAGATAAGATTTAAAATGGTTAGAAGCAACATTTAATATATATATTATTGTAATTAAAACTGGCCTACAGTTGTATGCAAACATTTTAACATCTCTGGTCAAATGACATTATTTGCTGATTTGTACCTCTCTGCATTGAATAAACACAATCAGGTGCTAAATATGGCAATTTTTTAGTGAAGAATTTCTATTTATTAGAATTTTATACCATAACAATTATGTTCTATGTTTTACTTTTGCCCTCAGTATGATCAATTTAAAATGTGTTTTGTATGTTTGCGTAAAAATGTGTTTTCTGTAAAGGATGTGTACTTATTTTTTTCTTCTGAATAGAGACAACATGGAATCTGACCGCTTGTAAAGACAATTGTATACGTCTATACATAAATATTAGTAATACAAATTATAACGTATATATATATATATATATACAATAAATATAGTGGTTGCGTTCGGTTCCCCACTCCCGCCTCTGTTTGACCTCTTTTTTGTTCCCTGAAGCAGCAGGAGATTACAGTCCTCTGCAGATGGTATTTCTGTAACCGATCTGTCCACTGGCGGAGCCGAAACTGTGTAGGCACTCAGACGGCCCACCCAGGAACCCAGGAGCACCTGTAAAGCTGAACAGGGACTTAACAGATCTAATTAGTGCAGCCAAGCAGAGCCCAAATATATTCATTTATGCAGCGATGCCATATAACAGTACTAAAAATCTGTACTATTTTAGGAGGCTGTATTTGTGCTGCAAGCTCCAACACATCTGTGTGACTAGAAACAGGGGAAATGTCTATTTTTCAGTTAACATAAATTTTTCTGTTTTAGTAATCAAACTGATTGAACTCTCTTTGTATTTAGTATCATGTTTTATATAGTTGATTTAGGAGGTATACATATATATATACACACAGATGAGTTTAAAGTATTATACTAACTTTGCTTTTTGAATAAAATGATTTCACTGGACCTCACAATTACTTTGCAGTTTTTAGGCTCTTGATAAACCTTTGCATAAGACACTGAGCAGGTAGGTCAGGTCTACGTGAGAAGGTGTACCCAATATATTGGTGAGTGAGTCAGACCCATGTTTTGCTGGGAGACTGGTCACACTGTGGAGTGTTAATGGCCCTTTTCCTGCTCAATTCATCATGAAGGCTTTAGCCATTTGCTGCAGCCTGATCTTCCAGATCAAAGATCATCTTCAGAGTCTTACAGTCACCACAATCCTTAATTATGAACTCTCACAACAGGGTTTAACATCAATGTGATTCTGGCCTCCTGGTGCAGGCCTCTGTGGCTTTAATTAACCCGAGGCCGCTGCAGAGTGCAGCTGCCTTAATTGTTCTCACCTGCCTCACGTTCCTGCTCTCCTTTAAAAGGTGGGTTGGAGGGCTGCCTCTGTCTTTCTTCTGTTGTCTGAAGGGTTCTTTCTCTTTTCTGGTGAGCTAATGGACCTGTCGTTTGAGGTTGACTCGCTCTGCTTAAAGCAACCTGACATGGTGCTCTGTTTGACATTTGCAGGGTCGGCCAGGATAGTGTCCGTCAAGAAAAATGACTAAAACTGAAAAGCCCCTGTCGACTCTCTGGGGTGGGTGGAGGTTGTTGTTGTTTGGGTAGGAGAAAAAAAATGCAGTGCAGCTGTTTCTGTTTCCCTGTCAAGTTTGGTGATCTAATCCTTTTGACTTTGCTTTAGGCTGTGAACTTAACGGGTCCAACAAAGAAGAGACCTTTAAGGCGGATGATACAAATCACCAACACCAGCTTGCCTTGAGAACTGTAAGCTTTGTGGTTATACGGGTTACCTGAGGCCTTGTTAGGCTCTTGTGACACTTGGGGTTATGGTTTGGGGAACACATGCTCCTACTGTCACATGGAGGAGTGGAACAGTGTCCCTTCTGGTCATAATCTCTCTGTAATGTCTTGGAGTTCTTCATGTTAAAAGTCCAGGTTTACTTTTCCACCTTAATTGGAGCAGCTGTAGGGTTCTGCTGCCCCATTAAAGGTGGAGCAGAGTCTGAATTTCAGCTCCAAGATCCAGATTAAATGAGCAAATAAAATGTGTAAATAAAAATGGTCAAAAGTCGGCTTTATTTAATGGGTTTGAGAGCCTGGTTGGGTCCACTCATACCACTGGAGCTTAACCAGCATAAACTAAAGGTGTGGATATCACGGTGTCCAGATCAGGACCATTGAGTCCAAGTTGGAGGTTGGTTTTGTTTCTCAAAGAACCTGTTGGATGTTCTTGGTCAAGTCAGAGCTCTTCATTGACCATGCAAGGCGCTAGCCCTACTAGGATGCTCAGGTGTAACTAAGGCTAGTTTTATCTTCCAGATGTGTTTGGGTCACTCAGCCAAGGATGAGTTCAACATCGTGGAGTTGGTAACTGGTGAGGGTGATGGTGCCAAAGCTGTGCCAATTGTGACTTTACATGCCAAGTCGATGCCCACAGTAAGTGTAATTGGCTTGGACTCCATTCTCTCTCTGCTGCTTTAAATTGACCATCCTTGTCTGTTCCTGGCAGGTCAACTTGTCTGGTTTGGACTTGCACCCCCCTGTGACTTTCCGCCTGAGTCACGGCTCTGGCCCGGTGTTCGTTGGAGCGGAGCACATAGCCTGTGAGTAATCAGCTTCCAGTCTCTGTATTGTCCAGAAATGAACTTAATTCGCCTCACCATGACCCTGGTCCCCCAATTCACAGTGGAAGAGTATTCTGATGAAGAGCTTGAGGAGGAAGAGATGGATGAAGAGGTGGAGGAGGAAGAGGAGGACATTGAAGAGTCACCTGTGAAGAAAGTTAAGAAAAATGGTGCTGGCAAAGTAAGGCTGAGCTTCATATTTACTTCGTCTGTGTCGGTATTAATACGCCGCTCTAAATGATCGAATATGTATCTTCAAGAGGAAGAAGCCAGAAAAGGGGGATGACGAGGGGTAAGATTTGGCTCTACCTTTTATCGAAGAATTACAAAGCACATTTTTTAATTTTAAAAATGAATATATTCACTTTCTGAACAGTGAGGCATCTGAGGGTGAAAACAATCCCCCCAAAAAGGTACGTATTAAGATGTCTGCAACTTAACATTTAAATCCAACCCTTTTTAAACCTCTTTCCTCTTTCAGGGCAAAGGGAGGGGGAGAAAACCCCTGGCTGCAAAGGTTTGACCGAGCAAGAACACGGACTTCACGGATGTTCCACTGTAGAGACTTTGATGCAGAAGTGTTCAGTCTTCTGGAGAAATCAAGGCCTTTTTCTAGGGTCTGAATGCTAAAATGCTGGTTATGCTTTGTCTTGCATTGCAGCTGTGTCCAGGTTTATTAATAATAGCCTAATTTCTATACTCGGACACATGAAGGGACCATATTAAATCACCTTGAATCACTTCAGATGTGCCTTATTTGACTGAACTAGTGGTGGTGCTTGCATTAACAAAGACTGATCACTTAGCTGATACTAGAAGGGTCTAATTTAAGCGTTTCAAGTGTTTGACTCGAGCATTAAATATCCTGTGCATTTTCCATTTGGTGTGTACTTATCCCAATTCCCATGCCAAGCATTTCCTTTTCTAAAGGGTAGTCAGAATGGTAACAGGTTTGGTGTGTCCCAAGCATTTACAACAGCGATCTGATATGTATTGCCAACATGACCAATGTCATGATTCCGCAATCTGGTTCTGCTTTAAACATAATCTCTGCTCTCATGTGCTCTGCCCTGCCATTTGGAAAGGTCAGCGTGAAAGACCAATGATTCCAGAAGACAGTCCCCTGCAATATATTTCCATTCAACTTGCCCAGATATTCAGTAATAGAATGGCAGACCATGATAAGACTGCACAAAATTGCTATTGTGGCTCTACAGCTGTACATGGAGTCCTTTCCATACATTAAAGGCCAGACATCACTTCTGGAGTTAGAAATCTGGGGATAGTCACAAAACCAACACATTACATGGCTCTGGTTATCTAGCCTACAGTAACTTGGTCTCACCCATTCACGCTGAATTTCTAAGGAGTGTCTCAACTCCACCCTTTGAATAAGCTGCAATGCCAGGTAGCCAATCAGAAAAGAGAATATACATCTCGGTATTAAAGGCACAGAAAGTGTTTAATTCTAGAGGTGGGGGGGGGATGATCATGTAAGGATTGAATTAGTTTTGGTGCATAAACCCACACAATTGTAATCAAGATCAACAGATTAAAAGACTTTTGTTGGGTTACATGACAACCTCCATATATCAGAACACCCGATATCTGTGATTGGTTCATTTGCCTTCTATTGATATTGCCATGACAACAGATGCTGTATTGTGCAGCCCTAGACCATGGAGTTGTCTCTGTATATCTTTCCACTTGGAGAAATTGCCTTGTTTTGACTTCATGAAACACTCAGGAAACTCATCCATTCAAACATTTATTAATTTGTACAAACAGTGTTCAGAATGAAGCTGCAGCGTGTGCTCCCACTTTGGGTCAGTGCATTCTCGGTAGGGATCCGCTCCTGTTGCCTTTGTCCAAGATGTTCTGTGTACAGAGAAAAGAATATGGTGGTGTCATATCGGAGTACAAATCATAGATGGATGGTATGTGACAATTTAGTATACCTTTATGGAATTTTCTCACCTGATTCCATGAGTTCAGTCAACCTCAGCTTTCCTCAAGTATTTTTTCATTACTGAATTAACATCTCCCTCACTGCCTTCAGCCTCCAGCCTTTCTCCCTGGGGCCCGCGCCTCTGCTGAGAGTCTCCGGAGCCGGATGAGTCTGAGTCGGAGCCCCTGCGTGATGCTCTGGAGGGGGGTAGCTCCCCAAAGTGCACGCTGAGGGCGCGCCGTTGGCCTCCCCGGGAGCTGCCCCCCGCTAGGCTGCTGGTAGACTGAGCTCTGCGGATTGCCGGGACAATGTCTGAGCAGGTGTCCCCTGTATCTTTGTCTGTGTCTAGATTACTGAGGAGCCGTCGATTTTGAAACACAAGTGGCTCCGTCCCAAGCTGAGCCTCCCCGCCTTCCGCCACAAGGCCCCCGAGCAGTCGCCGTCGGATTGGCTGATAGGAGCCTGAGCTGGACATGGTTTTTATGCAGGGTTCCTCTTCTCCTTCTTCAGGGATGGACAGGTTGGGCAAGTGGCGGCGGTGACCCGTGGAGGATACTGTGGAAGTGATTGAGTCGCAGGAGCTGAAACGATTAATCTTCCCGACAGTGGACGTGGCTGTGGGAGCAGTTGTGGTGGATTCGGAAAAGGATCTTAGGCTGGAGGCGCGAGGAAGAAGAGGGCTCGGGGGTTTGAGGATGCCCGGCCGGGTTGGTTCCTCCAAACCCTCATCAGGCCCCAGGGAAAGGGCAGATGCTCTGCGTCGAAGAGTGGAGGCCCCTGTTGTCTGGTAAATGGGGAGGGACACTGTGCTACCCTCTCCTATCTCTGAGCCTCTGTCCCAGCTGGCCCCGGCACGCTTTTTCCGTAAGCCCTCCAGAAGCTCAGACAGGGCTGTGGAGGACGATGCCCTGCCAAGGCCTGGGGAGCTCTCAGGCACATCCTCTTCTAAGTCTTGAGAACAAGACCTGGCAAAGTACAGGAGGATGAATCACCATTCTGATTATTCATCAATAAAAAAAAGAAATAATTCCATAGTCCATCATTTTTTGGGGGTTTATAATGATTACAGTGACAAGCTGCCTTGCAGTAAAGTACCTGAAGCTGTAGGTGCTCATTGTGTCAGTGACCGACTGGCGCCCAGTACTGCTTCCACCATACGGAGAGCCTCTGCCCACGTGTCCCCCGCGTGGTACACCCAGCCACTGCCGAATGCCCTCGCCCACATCCTCTGTGCCAACACTGGACCCCACGGTGGACACACTGTCACTGTCAAAGGAACATAGTTTTGGTCAAGGTGCAATTTCCTCACTTTAGATATGACAGAGTGTTAACAGCTGTTAAACCTCAACACATGCCAGCAGCATGAGCACTGTGAGCTACATTAATACCAGGATGCACATGGGCAAATTAAAATCCCACTCGGGCAGGGAGAGATGTGGCAAAAACCCTGGTGTTGGCACCTCGCGTGGCCTCTGATAACCTCATTGACACTCTGCTGGGCATGCATGCTCAGTCAGCCATAAGCTCATTAGCCCAGACTCCCTATCTACGGAGCGCTGTCGTTATCAGGGCTCTCCCCGCATGACCTGCTGCTCCAGGACCCGTTTACAGGCTCAGAGGTGTCGGACTGACACATACGGCACAGCGCCGAGGCCTGTCAAAGCCCTCACACCCCGTACCCAATCCTGCCTATTCACATTCAAGTGGACAGGAACACTTGCCACGTCGCTCAGTTTGTGTGATATGGAAATGCCGTGCCAGCGCGGCTGCTCTGCAGCGCTCCGGTAATTGGGCTTTTCTACATCTGCGTAGCTTGTAAGGCCTAAGGTGAAGTGCAGCTATCACATACACACACATACACACACACACAGGCTGCTCTCCCTCTCAGAGCTTTCACTACCAACAGATGACAGAGAGGAGAAATGGAGAGAGAGAGAGAGCAGAAACAGCACCGGGGGTCCCGGCTAATGCACATGCATTATTCAAGAGAAAAAGCGTATCACAGCCGCTGAACTTTTGAAGGAACTTGCGTACAGAGAAAAGCTTCTTGTATTTAACAAGGCAAACGCAGAGTACGAGCGCAGGTCTGTGGCAGTGTGTGGACGCTGTGGCCTATTTGGTTGATTGTCTGCATTTAGCGGGAGCGCACTTCTATATTAGAAGCAAGAGGATGAAAACTAGAGCTCACAAAATGCACATTTAATATCACCGTACACAGCAGTTAAAGAATAAATCCTAAACATTCAACTCGTGCAGGACATTTCACCCATTACCCAATTATCCAAGCTGGGCTCACTGTGGAACAAAAACAGTTTTGTGGTTAGATTGCTTATGATTAGTTCACCTAGTTGAGGGAAACGTTTGTGAACCCTTTGGAATAATTTTCTGCAAGAACGGCTCCTAAATTGTGAGCTGATCCTCATCTGACAGCCTTAATCAACAAACCAAGGTCACTGGGAGATAAATAAATGAACCTCCAGGGTAATCCCCTCATGAAGACAGTGTAACTGGAGACTTATGTGCTACATAATCGAGTTTAACCAAAAGACAGTTTTCGGTATTTTTGCGAAGAGATACTGTCGCTGCTGAAGCTCTTAAGAGCAGAAAAGGTTAGAAAAGCACGTCCAAGACTGGAGACTTCACCTTTCTGCAGTCTGGCGGAAAATTTAGCTTCAGCACCATTCGCTATTCCTCCTAGAGTGCATATCAGGAGTCTCAAAGTCTTCAAGTCTACACATCCAGAGCAGACGTCTGGAAGTCTTGACCATATCCATTTACATCTTTTGGCAGACGATTTTATCCAAAAGCGACTTACATTTTCTATGTGTATCACAGATATAATGAGTGTAGTGTTAGGGTTAGGGTTAGTCTTAGTATTTATCCTATTTATTACACTGCACATTCTCTGTCCTGTTATATTTGCACAGTCATATTTACTGCTGTTAAACACTGTTCTGCATTTTTTGCACACGTAACTTCTCCTTTGCATTTTTGCACACACACCCCTCTGCTGCTACAATACAGTACCTGTCAAAATATTTTATTCATCCAGGCTGCAGCTACGGTAGATTGCACTAAATGTTGTCTTGTCCAGTTGTACTGTTGCTCTTGTGTTTTTCTTGCACACTTTCATCCTGTCTGCATCTTGTGGTGTTCAGTTCTGTTCTGTTTTGCTGCATGGTCCTGGAGGCTCATTGTACTGTGTTTATAGTCAAAATGACAATGAAAAACTTCTTGACTTGGCTTGATTTCCCTGCTCAGAACACTCCGACTAAACATGGCAATTAACATATTAGTTAAATCAGGTGCCTTCAAGCATGAAAATCATGGACTCCTGGCTTCCAAGTCTGGACCTACATTTCATATTTATATTTACAATACATTTACATCATTAGGCAGAGGTTGCTTGGCAGTGGTTGGTTAGTGTAGTAGATAACAATGCTTACTTCCAAGCAGGCGAGTGGGGTTCAATTCCTACCCTAAGTGACACACTACAATACACCAATGAGAGTCCTGAATGTGTAGAATCATCACTCAGTACACTGCTCTCCAGAACAAAAAAAATGTTGCCATGGTATATATCTGCTTTGCTACCTTGGAACCATGACAGCTCGAAAGCACTGACAGATCAATACATTTGTTGTGCCAGTAAATTGTAAAATCAAAAAGTGGTTAGGTTATGCAACATTTTATAAAAAAAATAGAACTCCCGTTAAAACTGAATTTTTATATTTTAGATTGGTCAAGTCTGGGACCTTTAAGAGCTGGGCTGTGTTCATGTGGGCTTTCCCAAGCTTGACTGAGAAACACGAAGTGTATGAAAATAACAGCCAGATTTGTGCTCTTGCAAGCATTACTCAGGGGGTTTCCAGATATATTATGCTTTTTTAAAATCAATCATACCAAAACAGAGCACAGTGTAAGTGTATTAGATGAAGCCTGCGCTCAACACGAGATGATGGATATGTGGTTTTATTGTGCTGGTGTCATTTTGTGCTTCCAATTTGACAGCCTTCAGTGGTCGGAGTAGACTTTATTAGCTGACTACTGGCACTTCCAGCATGGTGAGAGTGTGGTCCAGTTTAAGGTAAGTCACTAGTGCAGCTCCAGCACCAGAATCCTGTCTGTGGAAAAGAGCTGATCTCAAATCCTCAAACCCACTGAAATGATGTGGTAAGTTAAAGCAGCCTTTTCAGAAACAGCTTTTTGTAGATCAGTGGTCTCCAATCCTGTTCCTGGAGCTCAGCCTTCCTGAGAAGATTCCAACCGCAATCTGCAACACCTGGTCTGGTTAATGAGTTTCTTCAGAAGTCCCTGACTGGCTGGAGTGTTAAGTAGGGGGCGGGGCAGCAGGTGAGATGGAGGTTGGAGCGAAACACAGCAGGAGAGGAATCTCCAGGAGGAAGAATGGAGACCACAGAAGTTCACGCAGACATTTGAGCGTCTGACGTCACCTCATGAACAGACAGGTAATTAATTAATATATTGATCATTGACTAGGACAACTCATCAGGTGTGTTGTGAACAGGGAAGAAACTAAACTAAACTGTGCAGGGCGGAGGTTCCTCCAGGACCACTGGTGTGGAGAAATGGTTCAAAATACCTGCTATTTTCTGAGCACAACAGATCAGCAGTACTTGTTGAAGCAGAGGAGGCTACAAAGGGTACTAAATGAGTGTTTGCATATGTTTTATGACCGCCTTAAAAGTTTGTGGTGTTTGCTAAAAAGACTGTGACTCATGACTACATTTCGGGAAAGTGCAGATAATTCCCAGTCGTTGACAAACTGTTTCCCAGAACTGGATCACACACACAATGTAATCTCGTCTGTATGCACGGTCATTACTGCTTGCACTCGTTACTCCTGTTTCCGGATATTGTTCTTTAGATAAACTGCACTAGATGAGAAGCAGGACTTCAGTGTATCTTTTTCATAAAATTTGGTATAATAAGAGCCTGCTCATTTCAACTTAACACCGCAACGCTTCAGGAAAAGTGAGGCCAAGGTAGCTACAATAAGAGTATTTTGTAAGAGAGCACTGCCCAAGGAGACTGAGGGAATACTGTCATAATGGTGAGATTCTGCTCATTAGGGCTTCTCTAACAGAGTTTTATCTGTGGAGACGTTCTGTACCCCGCTGTCAGATATAGCGTAGCTTCGGTCGAGCGCCACAGTCTTTCGGATGAAGTTAATCCATGTTATGCAACCAACTCTTGCATCTCCGAGTCTACATTCATGCCATCATACCCACACACAGAATATGGGGAGATACACACACACATGCAAAATTCAGAACTCGTTGACAGCAGGGCAGCAGGGTGAAAGTGCTTACATATCTTTCTTTCTAGAGAAGGACTCCACAGCGGTCTGTACACTGGACAACAAGAACAGGAGACACAGTGAGCGAGGCTGGCGAAGGAGGACACTGAGGAATTGAGGCTTCAAAATGAGAGGTTTACCTTTCAGCTATTTACTACTGACCAAAAATAACAAATCAAGTCAGATGAATAATCCCTGTAGACCAGCGAGCAAATTGGGGCCTGAAGTCCATGGCTTACATAACTGGTCCAAAACTGCAGTTTTATTTTCATTGATTTTTTTTTATTTTTTAAACACCATTTTACAGTTTAATATATAGCCTACCCTGAGCATCAGCTGTCTCCAACAAGTAAATCCTGTTGTCTTTTCTTATTAATTGAATTAATTTCCACTGTCGTATAAAAATGATTTGAAACGGACCTCTTTTATTGCTTTATTCAGGACTTGTAGGTCACCTACCTTGAGTCTCAACTTGGTTTAGACAGTAAACAAATACACTGTTTTCTTTACTCTGTTCAATTCGTTGTTGTGTGTAGAGACCTTTCATTTTCACTGCAGTCCAAAATGACTGGCACTCTTATTAAAGATGACTGAAAAGGCTTATAAAAATGTAGCTATTACTTAATAATTATTAATACTGAGAATGAAGAAAATGTTACCTTTTAAGTTAGGTTTGAGAATAAAGCAATTATTGAAAGAAATGGAAAAATTAACATTTTCAGATCAAGTCAAATATGTCTCAATTACTGGCACCCAAAGAAATCTGAGATCCCACATATTTGAACACATTATAAGTCGGACTAAGTGTTTAAAAAGTTTTAAGCAATTTCCTGTTTTTGGTATAACTATGATGTGACACACACAAATCCCCATGGTCATCCATCACTGTGATTCAAGAGCATCCCACGGCAATATGGCAAAAGTGTGGTGAGGAAACCGCTGCTCGGCCTAAAATGCCCCAATCAACAGTTTTGGCAATCCTTATGACGTTTGTGAATTTCAAAACTATCCTGAACGCTCCTGTAAGAGGACACAAGGCAAAAATCACAAGTTTAGAATTGGGGTCACTGTATCTCCAAATCCACACTAAGATGTCCCCTCCGTGCCGAACTTCTGGAAATGATGCCCAAAATCTTATATCAAACCTGCGTGTTTAGGCCAAGAGGATAAAACTTGTTTGTGGGTGAATCTTCCAGGAGGACAGCGATTCAAAGCACACACCAAAATCCACTAAAATGGGGTCAAATGATCACAAAATCAGATGGCTGTTCCAGCCCCCCGACCTGAATCCAGGATGAAACCTGTAGGTTGAGCTCAAGAAGAGCACAAGAGAAATCCAGGACCTGGAGAGGTTCTGCACTGAAGAACATTGGAAGAACCCTTCTTCTGTGTTCCCAAGTCTTACAAAATAAGAGGAACAGTGGATAAACCATTTTAAAGTCTAATAAAACATTAAGAGAGGATTTATTGCTTCTCTGCTGGCAAAAAGGGCATCATGCAAAATGCTTAAGTGGTGCCAATAATTATAACCATAAAATGTATTTTTGATCTTGTGTAACTTTTTCCCTCCGTTAAATGGCTCATATGGGATCGATATGTTCTGTTAAAGGAATCTGATAAACATTTTTTTGCGCATTAAAAAAGGTTGCTGATCACAAAACCCTGTGACATCTGTTTCTGGCTGTTTGGAATGGAAAACTTCTTCACAACTGAAGTGGAGTTGGAGGAAGATCAGACCAGACCTCAGGATAATGAAGAGTCCAGTGAGAGCCTGTGTTTTCCAGCTAAAGGCTGGATGAGAGGTTGAGTGGGCAACCTTGTGCCATTTTCTGCTTAATTAATGAAATATTAATGAAAATGATTAAGGGACCAAAAAATGTAATTTCCTCCCACCATGTCCACTTCTGTAGTAATAAAGGTCATACCTTTCGTTATCACTTTCATCACTGGACTCCACCTCCTCCAGGGCGGCCTGCAGATCAGCAATACGCCGGATTGATGTCTCCAGATCGGCCTGCAGCGTCTGGCGCACTGCGCTCAGCTCCTCCACTTGCATTTCCTGGGAAAAGATAACACCAGATCAGGTCTCCTGATAATGAGAGACATCCATAAATGCAAAGTTTGCCAGGGCAAAAAACAAAGATGAAAACAGAAACAAAAGCAAATGACAATGCAGGAAATCAGTTGATGGAAAATGAAGAAAATCTGGAACTGCGTGTGTGCATGCATAATTATACTTTTCTTATATATACTAAACTGGAGAGAACATAACATTGATGCATTTAATATGTATATAAATAAATATATATATATATATCCACACGTGTGTGTG
>JBBPCX010113230.1:0-20994 GCA_037974365.1 Hydrocynus forskahlii
AATATATATATAAATACTGGGCAACGATTAAAATTATTTTATCACAATTAATCACATGATTTTTGCATTGTTACACGCAAAAATAAATAATTCTAAAGAAATAGTACAATATTTGGTTTGCAAACACTTTAAACAGATAAGGAGCGTTTTAACAGCAGTTTTCCCTTTAATACAGTTACAGTTCAAATATTTGTAAATCTCAACTTAAACAATAATGTAATCAAATCAAATAGAAAACCAAAGCTTTTGGCCACTGCAGGCCATTCATGTTTTATCTGGTTTATTATAGAAAAACAAGTTCTCCTCAGGGTCCAGAGCATTATAGCAGCAGTAAAGGTGGACCAACTCCATATGAAAGTATCTGAATGCAGTGTCAATAAAGTCCTTGTTGGTGCAATGGTCAGGCGTCCCAATACTTTTGTCCATATCAAGAAATGCACGGAGCACGCAGCTCTACGTATCAACTGATTTTCGCGAGAGCTTTTAATATGGACAAAAGTAATGGGACACACACCAGCACAAAAAAGCAACAAACATTCAAAATAAAAAGATTTTTTTGGAAAACCTGCATTAACGTGCGATAAAATAATTGTTAGCATTAAGTAAATAACGCGATAACGTGCCCAGCCCTAATATATATAATATATATACAAACTAATATCTAACTACTAATTAATAATACACTCTTAGCAGTCTTAGCACTACATGACCACTGATAAAAGAACGTCAGAAAATGCCTGCAGTCATTCCATTGCTTCATGTTCGTAAGTGTCACTATAAGGCAAGGGGTTGACTTTGATGTGGTGAAGTAAAACTCCCTGAATTTCAAGTTTGACAGCAAACTGGAAACTGAACACATGAGAGCTGAGACTCCTGCAGTGTTTATGGAACAAGCTCAAACTGCAACAGTGCTGTGGATAGCAGTAAATAACAGTAAACCACATGTTCGTTAATGCTGACATCACAGAAGTCTGAAATGTGAGAAGAGTCATCTAACCAATCATATCCCGACCAATCTCCAGATGAGGTTTTGTGGGGGTTTTAATGCATGAACCAATTCATGTAATCCACAAAAGGACATTATTTTGGTCAATATAATTCAGGCCAATCTTTAAAAACATTATTTTGATTTAATGTAAAAATATAGAGAGAGAAGAACTCATTTAAATTATGCTGTTAACGTTCAGTCAGATAAGTAGGACTGTTTTTGATCACCCACACAGCAGCTGCACTATGTAAGGTGGAATGGAAAATATGGTTCCATTTAAGGTGGAATCATAAACGAAGAGGCCAATTTCAGCTTCATAAATTCACTTGCGACTGCAGTAACTCAGGTAGGAAAATGACTCAGCACTATTACTACATAATCTATAGATTTAGAGATTAGCTGTGTTGCTATTTCTGTTTATCTTGCTTTAGTCTTTCTGAGTAAAGTAAAAAGTTTGGCTGCATTCAGTTTTTAGCTAACAATAAATGAGTCTGATCTGTTCGTAAATCTCCTTTTCTCCTTGTTTTAGGATCAAACATTTTACTTCAAACAACCTTAAACTTCTGAAAAATGTCTGGGGTCTAAAGGATTCCAAAGCACAAAATATACAAATAATAATGAAAGAAATGAATCCAAATATAACAAATGGTTGAATTTTCAAATTATTCAGGCTAGTGCTACAATCGGCCAGCCTGGCAATCTCAAAATACACCAATATCGCAACACTAGTATCTTGTCCATGTATCTGTGTGTATGTTACCTGCTGCGGGGACTCAGGTGACTGTGCTTCTTCGTTGCAGGGCGAAGTTTGGGTTTCTGCCCCTGAATCCTCCGTTTCCTCTTCACCCACCACTTCCTGCAGCTCAGCCTAATAATACAGCGCAACATACATGCGGATTATTTTAATGCTGCATATTAAAGCTGGCACAGATCCGATACTGCGAACAGATATCACCAGTTTGGATGGGATATAAAATATAGGGAAAAAAAAGGAATTCATTTGATATTATCTTGTCACACATCAATCCTGAAATAACACACACTCACACTGTGAGGTCATGTTGTTAGCTGTGTATTCCTTCTTGTGGGTTTTGAGTAGCTTACGCTTGAGTCTACCATCAGATGCGCATATAAAGTGCTGTGCTTCTATTAAAAACAGCAAATTTTCATCGGATAGCTATCAAACAACACTCAAAGTTTCATCAGATATGATAAAGCTGTATATTATTTAATAAAGTAAGGGTGTGCCGATTTGATACTTGATAAAGTCAGAACGATCATATAAATGCTTCACTAAACTTTGAGCAACACATCATAAAGAGAGACACACAAGTAACAGAGATGAGCAGCAGGGCTGCATCCCAAATGGCTCCCTGCTCCCTATATAATGCACTTAAAATACAGACTCCTGCACAAACATGTGTAAAACACATCCAGTAAAGAGCCACTGGAGATTCAGCCATGTGTCAATCCAGAATCAATGCAGTTTTATCACCACCTGACTTTTTACACCACAAATGTACAGAAACACACTGACTGAAATGTGAGCAAATCAATAATGCAGAGAAAAGCAGAAACTACCAAGAGATCTTCATCATCCTCCAGGTTGTCATCGTCGCTGTCATCATCAACGTCCTTCATGCACTCCTCAGTCATCTTTTCAATATCCTCCATTGGCAACGGGGCTGTAAAAACATTTTCACAGGTTATTCATAGAACAGACAAGAAGCAGCACACAGAATCCCACAGCTGGAATTTAACCCTTAGACCTCAGAGTGTATCAGTAAACTCTGATTTCAGTAAATATAATCAGTGTAAAACAGTCTAGAACCGATGTTTACCCTCAGAACTCAGAGTGTATCAATAAACTCTGATTTCAGTAAATATAAACAGTGTAAAACAGTCTAGAACCAGTGTTTACCCTCAGAACTCAGAGTGTATCAGTAAACTCTGGGCTCTCTGGAGCCCCTCCCTCTGCGGGTTTTCCCCCAGACTATCCTGAAAGTTCACTCGGGTTCAAAGATTTTGTGCTTTCGTCTGTTTATTCTAAAATAAAATAAATGTATTCATTTTGTTCTTTATCTTCATTTGCGTGTTTAGCCATTTTTAAACCCCAGTAGTGTTTTTTCTTATTACATATTTTTAAATGACAATAACTTTGGTTCTACGTGACACAGGAACACCAAACAAAACTCAGCATGACATCTGACACCTCGAAAATCAACACAAACCGGGGGAACTTTCATGTAAGCGTAAGTGTTCCAAGCCGCATGACAACAATTTGTTGCGCTTCCAGGATGAATGTGCCCTGCTCGCACTCTAAGGGTTAAAAATGACACCAGTGTTTATACACAGTCCAGTTTCTAATGTTTTCTCAGTGGTGTGCTTGGTACCTTTGGCAGCTTTTTTTCCTTTGGCAGCAGGTTTTTTCCCAACAATAGCAGCAAACTCGGCCTCTAAATCCGGATCATCCACGTCCTGGTTCATTTCCATCATATCCTCTGGGTTGAAATCAAGGAATAATCCCATCTACGACAAAAGGAAGAGTCGCCCAGGCTTATGGAAAGTGTCTTCCTGCAGGCTTTCAGACTGGGCTGCTCCCTCAGCTCCATTCTTCACTTTCATCTAATACCTACTGCACCCAGACTCTCTGCGTCCATATAACACTCATTTGTTTTAGTATTTTCAGAGTATTTTTGCCTTTTTATTTGACTTTTATTTTAGACTTTTTATTTAGTGTGACTGCATCAGCAATCACACTATTGTTCTTCCTAAGTTCACTATTATTATTATTATTATTAGAGCTGGAATTTGACAACACTTGTCTTTCATTTTTGGTCATAAAATCAATGTTTAGGTGTCTACATGGCATATTAACGTCATCAATATTAGGATTAAACCAGCCTCAGTTCCCATCACCACCACCCTGAAGAAAGTTTCTCTGCAGTGAACCATTTCATACCAAACCCGCTCTGAATGACTGTTTACGTCTCAGCAATATTGTTGATACAAAATATTTGGTGCAGTTGGCCTTTAACTGGCTCTTATGCCGCGGGTTCTGCTTTAGGTTCTTAAAAGGTCCATATGTGTGAAGCCCACTTATACTATTTACGTATTTTTATGCCCTAAAAATAGTCATGATTCACTTTAGATTATCATTTTCCACTCTCACTTTGTCCCTTGCCAAGTCATGCCAAGTCAAATGTATTTATGTCGCACAATTTCATACACAAAGGGTAATTCAGGGTGCTTTTCAGGAATAGAATAAAAAATAACAAAATAAAAGAAAAGAAGAAATAAAAGGATACATAGAAAATCAATGAAAGACAACTGAAAGTGCTGTGGAACTTTAAAGTGTTTATCTCATGATAGGTATGCCCTTTTGTCATCAGAAGCTCTGAAGACCTGAAAGCACATTAAAGAGGAGCCTTTTCTCACTCGCTATGATGTCTCACGTCTAAAACCTCCTCTCGCTTCACTCTAACTCCACATGATCACCTCTGGATCACCTACCCACAGCTTGAGCCAACATCTAGGTCACTGATAGGTCTCTGATGTGTGTGGTGCTATTGACCTCATTAATGCACCACAGGAAGGTTTTTTTCAAGACTATCTGAGTCTGGCTGTCTCCAAACAAGCTCAGAAGCCCACAAGCCCACCAGCATTCGGTTAGTGCCTTGTTCAACAGCCAAACCAGCTCCAAAATACCATTAGAGTGAGACACCTCACTCATGCTAACGTGGCTAAATACACTATAGGGACAAAAGGATTGGAACACCTAACCATTACACCAACGGTGCCCATTCATTCTGTAGAGCATTTGTGAGTTCAGGACCTAGAACAGAAAAGGTTCTTCCCCAGACTGTGTCCACAAAGTTGGAACCATGGCGTTGTCCAAAATGTCTTGGTCCTATTCCACTACAGTTCTACTCTACAAGAACCACTTAACTAAGTAAAAAGAAACAACAGCCCATCATTACCTTATTACAAAACATATTCTGGTATGTTTAACTCTTTTGTTGTTTACTGCATAATTCCATGTATTCCGTCATCATTTTGTTTGTTTTCAATATTAATCTACAATGTAGAAAATGACAAAAACACTAAAAAAACACTGAATGAGAAGGTGTGTCCAAACTTGTGACTGGTCGTGTATGTAACCTAAAGTTTTTGATACTGTGCCTTTAAGACCGATATGCAAATCATCTCTGTTCTGACTGGCTGCCTTATTCAGACAGGATTCTCCTTCATGCTTCAATATGAATGGGCGGAGCTAATCTTCTGTAGGATGAATAAGTTGATACATGTAGACATGTTGGTTTTTGTGACATAATAAAAACTAGCCTAGTTTCCATTTGTGGATATATATGGAATAAGGAGTGTAAGGAAACTTTAACAATGTTTTTACATCAAAATCGGTAAGGAAATACTGGGCATGATAAAAGATACACAATCACACACACACACACACACACACACACCTGTTTTGCAGCAGCAGCTCCTTGGCCTTTTGGTGCCGGCGCTCGTTTATTCTTCCTGCCAAACATCGCAGACTATTCCACTTCTGCTGCAGAGAGAGGAAAGACACTGTCAATTAAGTAATTAACTAAGTAATCTGATTATTTCGACAATTAATCAAATAATAAGCTTTAAGAAGGCCAACCACTAAAGAGAGACTTGCAAACTGAACGAGTGAAAACCACAAGAGTCCTGCAAAGATTCTGAAAAGAAATTGAAACTAAGGCACTCAACTGACAGTTTCATTCCAGTGTTAAATTATAACTGATATTTTAGTAATTGAGGTTTACTAACTGACTTGCTCTATAACAATTGCTCGATTTCTTAATCTTAAACAAGGTTATGTCAGTGGTGGTAATCCAGCAGGCTGTAAAACCAGGATCTTTACTGCTGTCATCATAAACGCTATGAGGAGCTCATGACCTGCATGTGATGTTTCTGTAGAAGTTTTTGTTTCAGAATCTACTAAACAGGCTTTAGACTGAGACAAACCATTCAATACGTTTCGCAGGAAAAATCTGCATTTCTGCAAACTCCCCTGACTAGAGTTGTTCTCTATAACACACACACACACTTGGGTTTCTGTTAAGTAGTGAAAC
Organism: Hydrocynus forskahlii; assembly: GCA_037974365.1. Taxonomy (NCBI): domain Eukaryota; kingdom Metazoa; phylum Chordata; class Actinopteri; order Characiformes; family Alestidae; genus Hydrocynus; species Hydrocynus forskahlii. The sequence continues at coordinate 6,106 of JBBPCX010113230.1, forward strand.
CAAGATAAATGAATGTTCTTCCCATGTGCAATGCTGTGCAAACGTCTAGAGCCACCCCTCATTTCTTTATATTTTGCTTTCAATCACCTGGTTGGTGCAAAAATACTATGTTCTGCCTCTCAAACTGTCTTATCTTTGCCACACTGAGTAGATTAAGTTAAAGAAATGGGAACAAATGTTTTACTGCGACAGGCTGCAAAGTGTCTAAAGATACAAGGAGCCTAGATAAAGGAGATCCAACCACTCAGCATTCAGCACCACCAGTATACTGATCACCGCCTGATCATCTGGAATCACCTGCTCCTGGTTCTTCTGGAAATGAGAGTCTTTGAAAGTCCTTCAGCAAGCCTGGAGAACTAGTCCTCAAGACCACGCTAAAAATACAAGAAAGTCTGGCTGTTTTGAAGCAAAATATGAAGAAAAGAGGGGTGGCATAGTACTGTACAGGTCTAAATCACTTCTATTGTGAAGAATATGTCTATTACACTGTTTATTAAATGAACAAAAGGAGGTGAATGCTGTTACTCACCTGTAAAGCGGGGAGATGAAAGTAAAAATGCAGCTTTAAACGGGTCAGCACATCTATGGACATAAATATAGCCTCCAAACCTGCTGAAACAGTGTTAATTATGAATATTAACCGTTAAGAGCCTCCAGATCAAAACAACAACAGCTGAACTCACTCCAGAGTGGACCAGTGAGGAAAAAACGAATTAAATAAAGAGTGTGTTTACCTATTTATTAATGGATGACAAGAAGCACAACATGTCCAGGCTGCAGCTGAGCAGTGGTAAATATTGATATTCGCTCGTTTTTATTAATATTTATCAGTTTCGTTTCCACTGCTAGTCTGATTTCTGGTCAGTCTCCACCCAGCACGTTTCCAACCACAAACAACCTAGAGACACCTACACTCTTCACAATAAAAGTCATATAAAAGTCCTCAGACTTTTATTCAGCAGCCTGGTTTGGGTTTTCCCCTGCTCTTAAAACAAATGTAAAGTATTCTTAAAATGACTAAATCATGCACTCTGTAATAGTAGCATTTTTACGGTTCAGTTTCTGTATTTTTTCTCTCTGTTCTATGCTTTAGTAGTATGATAATAAAAATAATAATTGTGGATTTCAATTCTCAAACTAAGATCAGATAAGATAAGATAACCCTTTATTAGTCCCAGACGTGGGAAGTTTGCAAAGTGGACAGTGCAAAAGAAGAAAATAATATAATAATAATACATATAATATACAGTTGTATATAATATAGTTATATGTCATATACAATATAATAACTAAATATAATATAATTATATACAATAGAAGCCCTAATACTTTTGTCCATATTGTGTATTGCATTATGTGTTAATACTGTTAATACATTTGAAAAAAAGGTTGTACTTTTGGATTATCTGATACAGACTCTTATTCGCCTTCACTCAAAGGGTTTTTTCCATTTCTAAAAAGATCCATTTGGCCACTAGGGGCTGTGAGAAATAAGGCTGTGTTAGAGAAAGAAGCCATAGAGAAAGAAAGAGGAGGCGGGTTTTGTGACGCTGTTATTAAAGGCGGAGCCGTCTTGCGGATTCACCAATCAGCTTCAAGATTTTTTTGCGGCTTCCGTGGCAACGAGCATAATATAGTTTGAATAGACCAATAGGAGCGCAGCATTCAGACATTTAAACCTCTCAGTCTGAATAGCGTTAGACCGTTAAGGAGTTTCTTCTGCCTTCTGGGGTGACGCTGTTTGAGTTTTGGAAGTGAGTTTATCTTAATAAACAAGGGGTTTGTATACTTTTTGCCGCCTCCTGCTGCTACTGAAGGTGAACTGAGCTGTGGTGAGTCCTTTTCTATATAAAATCACATAACTTCATACCTGTTCCTGCTTTGAGTTTGTGAGAGTTGACATATAAAATCTTGGGTGTTTTTATGAGTTAATTATTGCTGGTAAATTACTCAAAAATCACCTCTGACCATGCACATCATGAACTCTCGCCCCCCTGTGAGTCGAACTGTAATACTGCTGCATTTGTTTAAAATCTGTTCTCCATGCTTGGGATGCTTCAGCAGACCAAGACACTTGAACAACGCCATGCTTAAAGCTTTGGCCACAGTTTGGGGAAGAACCTTTTCTACTCCGGCATGACTGCTCCAGTGCACAAAGCAAGTTCCATAGAGACATGGCTGCAAAGGGGTGACCAGCTCCATATGAAAGTCTGTGTATTTGAATGCAATGTCATTAAAGTCCCTGTTGGTGTAATGGTCAGGCGTTGCAATACTTAAGTCCATACTGTGTATGTGAAGCTCTGATTGACTACATAGTGAACGAGTGCACTTTTCGGACACAGCTGTAGTCTTTAGCCACCCCTTATTTCTGAGGCTCCAAAACGTTTTATAATTGTCCATGCTCCCAACTTGCCTGATTCACCTTTCCTCGGCTGAAGTGGGTTTTGGTGCAGGGAAGGCTCTAAAATGTATATTGACTTATTCATCCATAAATCAACTTATCCATACAGTATATATTGTATAGTGTACATTTTTTAGTTATACTGCATGTTTTTCTATTGTTATGCTCCTTCTACTTGTACTGTCCACTTTGCTGCTGTAACAGTGCAAATGTCCCACCTATGGGAGCCACTGTGTTAAGTCAGTGTCAGTGGGGTAAGCCTCCTTTTCTTATTGCAGTTTGCCATGTCCCACTTTGGGTTCGAGAATGACATCCACAGCATCCTCAAGCTGGACATGCCGATAACAAATGCTCCTATGGCAAGATGGCAGAGGAAGGCCAGCACGTCCACGTCAAGTGCGCTGTCACCCAACAAAAGTGTAAATCGGTCCAAGACCCCCAGCAAGACACCGGGTACAGATCATGTTATTGTTTGAGTTTCCTTATTTTGTTTTGTTGTGCACAATCCATTCATGTGTCAAATTTGGTCTCTATGCTCTGAGCTTGCTTTAAATATTCAAGTTGGTGATGTTTGGGACTGAAACTAAGGTTTTACTCGATTTATCTATTTATGTAGTACTGCTATTAAATCCAAATTTCAATTGCAAACCAAGCTATAAATGTTGCATGCAATCAACTTCTAATGGGCATCTGTTTTACTGTTTAACATGATTACTTTAGACTAATTATGGAACAGAAGTACAGGTTTAGTGAGAATCCTGCCAGGAGGGGTTCTGCATGTCAGTTGCTTTTGTCTACCTCATAGGGAAGAATGGCAAGACAAAAAACACCCCCTCGAAGGCTGGAGCAGACCGCTTTATCCCAGTCAGAAATGCCAAACAGATGGACGTGGCAAGTTTTCTCATGTCTAAGGAGAATGAGCCAGCTGAGGAAAACATGTCTGCAGCTGAGGTAAGGCCTTTCACATTTATGGCATATGGTAGTTTGCAAACAGTCTGTTCTAAAATCAAACTGCAGATTTTTGTTCTTGACTTGCAACCTGGTGAAATGGTGTTCGTCTGCTATAGCGTTAGAAAACTGCTGAACCCTTTTGTTCTCCTCTGCTTTCTTTTAAATATGGGCACTTTCATTGCAGTTAATATTCTGTTGACTGACTTTTATATTATTTTTACACTCTGCCATTTCTGTGCTCAATATTTTGCTTCCTCCTGGGAAGCACATTGAATGTCCTTTGTGTTTGGTAATGAGCTACACTTGTGTTCTTGACACCATAGCGGTCCAACCAGAAAGCTTGGTCTGTAACACTAAATGGATACGATGTAGAGGAGGCAAAGATCTTGCATTTGGGAGGAAAGCCACTCAATGCTCCTGAAGGTACGTGGGCCATTTATACTACCATTTTTAATCTTAAAGCCAGAAATGCATATATACTCTGTAGATTGTTGCTGTGGTGGATAGAGAACATGGCATCTAGGTGGGTGACTGGGCACAAATTTTTCTGGATAAGCTTTTATTCAAATGTATAATAAAACTCCTAGAGCTGGGCATTGGTTCATTTGCCACTATTTGCTGGAAATATTATGGATATTGTTTGTACTTTTAACACTGACCACTGCATGAACCCAGTCCCAAATAGTATATAGCAAAGAGTTTTTGTCCTTGTCCAAAGGATCTCATGAGAACCCCTTCGATTGCCAGAGTGAAAAATGGAACACCTTATGGGCTTGCGTTCCTTACACACATGTTAGGTTGTGGACTGCAGGACCATGAATGTGAATAAATGCTATGGTTGATTTAAAGGTAGTGCATATTGTGGGTGGTGGCGGCCTAGTGGGTAGGATACTTGCCTCTGGATCAAGAGGTCATGGGTTCAAATCCTACCTTCAGCATACCACCACTGGGTTCCTGAGCAAGGCCCTTAACCCCAAGTTGCTCCAGGGAGACTGCCCCCTGTAGTTAGGGAATGGAAGTCGCTTTGGATAAAAGTCTGATAAATGCCGTTAAAGTAAATTCAGTGGATGTGGTGCACAAAACGTTCAAAAATGAAGCTGCTTAATACTGGTGGCAACTTGTGCTTTGAATATAAACTAAGTCCTATTTACCTTCTGCAGGTTACCAAAATAATCTGAAAGTTCTCTACAGCCAAGCAACCACACCTGTCTCTATCAAGAAGACTCGGTACATTTCTTCAGTTCCAGACCGAATTCTAGATGCTCCAGACCTCAGGAATGACTTCTGTAAGTTCCGCAAAATTGCAGCTTCATGTCTATTAAGGCACGTTTCCACAGGTATACAGGAACCCTGCTGTACCGTAACCATACTGTGAGGATGAGACTTGCCCCATGCTTTAATTTTTCCAGTGTGTCTTGGGCTGGAAACTGGGAACATTTGTGGTGTGAACCGGTTCCTTGTGGAAGTGCCATTAGTCTTCAAAATTTGCTTGACCTAACTGCCCCCACCCAAACACTAACTCTTGCTTTTGCTTAGATCTGACCTTGATGGACTGGGGACGGCTGAACCTGCTGGCAGTTGCCCTTTCAGATCAGCTGTACCTGTGGGACGCTGCCCAGGGGGACATCACTCTGCTGAAGAAGATGGAGGACGCGAACGATTACATCTGCTCCGTCTCCTGGAGTAAAGATGGAAGCTTTTTGGCCGTTGGAACTAGTGACTGCAAAGTAGAGGTATTTAACCTGCTGACTGCAAACATGTCTTCCATTTGTGCTTGGACCGTGGTGACCACCTCTCTCCCTGCAGCTGTGGGATGTTCAGCATCAGAAGCGTTTGCGCAGTATGGACAGTCACAGTGCCAGAGTCGGCTGCTTGAGTTGGAACGATCACATTTTGTCCAGGTAAATCCAGTCAGCAGTACTTTACAGCCACACACTTGTCAGTATTTGGGGTGTTTTTTGTATTAATGCTACAATACCTTTGTAGCATTAATGCATGTAATGCATTTTAATTTGCAATAAACTGCACCAGTATTGCTTTGTTCATACATTAGATTTTGCTTTCCTTTCCTCTTCCTTAGGATGGTAATTCACTGGACTCATCTATGGTTATGAACAGCATCTGTGTCTATTGCATAGAATATTTCATAGTTTTAGTGGATTTGTTTACACTCTTGATTGTGCCATCCTAACAAGCAATTTCATCCAGGATTAAAAGTTCTCATGTCCATTGACTCTTGGTAATGACGCAGTTAACAGAATATAGCACTGATTGTTTTACATAGACTGAGTTTGCTCCCTTCTGAAAGGTGGTGGCATTTTCCTGCAGTTCCCCCGCTAATTCTGCCCTTCAAAGTGTTAATTGCATTTTTTTTTAAAATGTTGCAGGCTTTTGTAGGATGAATCTGTTTGGAGTCTAAAGGTACTGTACCCTCTAAGGCTTCATGTGTGCATGCCCTGTTGGTGGGTGCCTAAGTGAGGTGTACTAACTAAAAGCTCTGCTGTATTCAATGTTAAAATCTATCCATGCTTTCACTTTCTCTGCTACAGTGGCTCCCGGTCTGGGCTGATCCACCAGCATGATGTTCGTGTAGCAAATCACCACCTGTTCACTCTGGAGGGTCACTCTCAGGAGGTCTGTGGCCTCACCTGGTCTCCAGATGGACGGTATTTGGCCAGCGGTGGAAACGACAACACAGTGCACATCTGGCCAGCAATTCAGGGTGGTCTCCAGCAAACTGCAGTGCATACATTTAATGAGCATGAAAGTGCAGTCAAGGTGGGTGCATCCTAAATCTAATAGACTTTAGGAGTGAAATGGGAAGGCTTTATGTGACCCTGGGCTTGTCTGGGATCATGTAAAGACCAATAAGCTGTTACTGTGATGCAGTGACATTTTGATGCACAAATATAAATGGGGCAGCAGGTGGTTAGGGAGTTGCCCCTGCAATCAGAAGGCTGTGACTGCCATTACTGAGGTACCCTTGAGCAAGGCACCATCTACATGCGCTGCTAATGGGTGCCACTGGAACAGGATTAAGGGAAAGTCTTGCTTAATTCAAAGGAAAGTAATCCAGACTTTCCCTTAATCCTGTTTCATGGAATACCCCCCTGGTGGTTAGAGAGTTGCCCTTATGATCATAGGTTTGAGTCCCAGGACAACATTGAGCATGCTGCTCGTCAAGCACCATCGTCAGCTGCCAACTGCTCCACTTGGGTGAATGTGTTAAATGCAGAGGACTGATTTCGCTCTGTGTGCTGTGTTCACACACGACGACAGCTTCACTGTATTTCTGAAGCTATGCATAGGATTTTTGCCCCTGTACTGCAAATCCACATTTTAAGCCTTTGCCTTGTTTCAGGCTTTGGCCTGGTGTCCATGGCAGCCCAGCATACTTGCGTCAGGAGGGGGCACCAGTGACCGGCACATCCGCATCTGGAACGTCAACAGTGGCTCCTGCATCAGTGCCTGGGACACGCAGGCTCAGGTAGGGAGTCAAGTGCATCTAATACTACCTCCCTGCACACATGAAGTATCTGCAACCTGCTAATACTTGTTTAAACCTTTCAGGTATCGTCGCTTTTGTTTGCACCAAACTACAAGGAGTTGGTCTCTGGCCATGGCTTTTCACATGACAAGATCATCATCTGGAAATACCCCTCTCTTGCTAAAGCTGCAGAACTTGGAGGTGGGTCTTGGCTCATATTGCCTAAAATACACAAGCCATCAGTAAGTTTAGTGATTATTCTATGAACAGTGTAACAGCAGATCAGCCAAGACACATTTGGAAGTCTGAAATGTGCATATTTCACCTTTGTACCAGAGCTATGAAGCTATTGTTATGGCTTTTTCATACATTAACAATGGTGTAGTTCTCTCTGCCTTTCTAAACTGGTGCTTATGGGATGGAAAAGTGCCGAACTATGCTATCGGCTAGTTTAAATGGCTTTTTAAATCGGGGACGTTTAACCCTGGTGCTTTCTTTGGGGTCAGTTTGACTCCATTCAGTTCAAGATAATGAGTGACACTCACTTCATAGTTGATGACCATCCCACTTTGTACACTGGTTCTGTGGAGTCAGTTTGACCCCAGTCTTAGATTGAATGGATGGATGGATAATTTTTTTACTCAATTTGTTCTGGAGGAAGTCATTGGATAAGGTCACATGCACAACTTCCCTCTGCTTTAGGCTCCCAACAGTGTGTATTCTGAGTGTGTATTTGGAACTGACATGTTCCAAATGTTGTAAATTAGATTTCTGTACTTGGAAATAATATAAAGCCATTAAATGCAAAGCTTTCTTTCCAGTTTTAGATCAATAAATTGAAAAAATACATTCTAAAGGAGCGGTATTTTTAGATATATTTAAAAGGCTATTTTGGCAGTCAGCAAATTACTTGAGACAAACTTGGGTAACACACTTAATTTTCCTCTGGATGTTTAATTGCTGGGGTCAAATTGACCCCAAAGAATAAAATGTAAATACATTCGACGAAAGAGTGAGTGATTTAAGTCACTTTAAGCAATGAGAAGGTCCTTTGTACAGCAATGAGCACCTTTATGACGTGTCAGTGTGGTAGACTGCTGTTTTGTTTGGGGGGGGGGTGTGTCCTGTCATCTGTTTAACAGGACTGAATATGGGGTGCCCTAGTATGTTGCGCCAGCTGTAAGGTGAACTGCCTCCAATTCATATCTATGCTTTAAGCACAAAAGTAGATGGTGACTATTCTGGTTTCTTTCCCTCACCGCAGGTCATGAAGGCAGAATTCTGAACCTGGCCCTCAGTCCCGATGGCTCTACTTTAGCATCCATATGTGCCGACGAAGCCATTAGGCTGTGGAAGTGTTTCGAGAAGGATCCTTCCAAAAAGTTCAAGCCTGCCGCCAGCAGCAGCATCATTCAACAGCATATCCGATAACGCAGAAACATTTTGACAGTCACTCTTGTTTATGAATGCCTAAATTATGTATAGAGGTCTTGTAAATTTGAAATAAACTTCATTTCATTAGTTTTATCCTTATTGCATTTAGTTCACTTTTTTCCATGAAGTGCTGTGATCTTAACCTGGTCTTATGCTTTGGTTTTAATTAGAAAACTTTTGAAACTTTGATTTCTTCACCAATTCTAGCTGTTTGTACTGCCATCTTTTGGTCACAAACTGTAATGGGCTTTGTGGTGGTAATAATCCATGCAACAGCTTGACAAGTCTGAGGTTCATTTTATACTGCAATGAGCAGAATTTCATGTCTTCACAGGAATGAATTTTATCATGTTTTATATTCTGGAATGTTGAATAAATGGAAATGGTCATATGTACTTTGTTAATGGGTTGTATGATTGTTTTCAAGCCTAACTAAGTCTAGCTCTGTGGATATGAAGTCACAACAATAGAATAACTGACCACCTGGTGCCTCATGAGGGGTTTGAGTACAGCCTAAGTTGGGTTAGACTAAAATAATGATTGCTCTAGTTAAATGTACACAATGAACAAAAGTACTGGGACACACCTGGTTTTTCAGGGTTTGGGACTAGGCCCCTTACTTCGAGAGAAGATTAATCTCTGTGCTTCTGCACACCAAGACATTTTGTTCAACACCATGCTCGCAACATTGTGGACCCAGTTTGGGGAAGAACCTTTTCTATTCCAGCATGACTGTGTCCCAGTACACAAAGCGAGCTCCATAAAGACGTGGAAGAACAACTGGCCACACAGTGTCCTGACCTCAACCCCATCCAGCACCTTTGGGATGAACTGGAATAGAGATTGCGAGCCAGACCTTGTCCAACACCAGTGCCTGACCTTATAAACGCTTTACAGAATGAATGGACACAAATTCCCACAGAAACAGAATTCACCAATGATTAACATTTTAATCTCTTTAAAACATCAAGCAGAAGAACTCCAAGTGAAGTATTTAAGTGAACTCCACTAAACTTCACTGCATCATATTTACACTGATAATCCAATTACACCAAATAAGCTTTATATTTTCATTGAAATGTTTGTCATTCAGAATGAGTAGGTGAATGGAACCACACAAGAGTTTGCCTCCATTACTTTGGCTGATCTTTAACCATTAAAGACACTGATTGGCCGAGCCCATATTCTACATTTTCCTTCTGTTTCATTTTTTCCATCACCTTTTCAAGCCATAAATATAAATAATTCATTCTTACATGACCATATCCCCCACCCTTTAGAATTAAACTGGCTGTTTTTGTTACTGTGCCTTTAAGAATGATATGTAAATGATCCCTGTTCTGATTGGCTGTCCTGTATTGCAGCTCATTCAAAACGCAGCAAGGGACTAAAACATGTCTTATAACTTCAAAATGAATGTGTGGGGTTAAATTGCTATACGTTATAAATGTATTCATTTTGTGAGATCACAAAACTAATTTGAAAATGGGTTGTTTTACCATCTTAGGTTCCATGAATGGAATGTATAGATGGGGAGTGGACTTACATTTTGAAACTTTAATATTTACAAACTTTCTTAATTTCAGAAAAGTCGTAAATTAAATGAATACAAACATTACGCTTTCATTTATTGAAAGGCATCACAATATGCAGCATTATAATTGCAATCCTAATAAATTTGTATATACAGCTCTGGACAAAATAGAGAGCACTGCAATTTATTCTGAAATCAGCATCTCTGAGTAGCTCATTCTGCTTTATGAGGGACTGATTAGTGATCACCTGAATCACATCTTATTTAATGAGGAAAAGTATAAAAACACTGCTGTAATCGACACTCTCCTCTCACAATGAGACCAGTCGGATGGTAAAACATTACTAGAAGTTCAGCAATGGTAATTATTGCCATTTTGTTTGAGTGAACGAGAATTTTTTTTTTTTTTTAATTATTCAAGGTCTGTAAACGCTGCATCATTTCTTTCAGTTTTTGAGGTTTTGTCCTTTCCTTTAAAATAATATTTATTTATTTATTTATTTTGCACCAATAAAAGATAAAACCTGAGAAACTGAACATGTTTGCAGTGCTCTTATTTTTTTCCAGAGCTGTAATTCAGCAGTGAGACTACACATAAAATGGTCACGCATGTGAATTCCATTTAAACTTTTTTAAGTTTTAAGTTACATATAGAATAAAAAAAAAAAAAAAGAAAAAAAAAAAACTTGTTACATCGGTCCGACCCACAGCCGAGCAAATGTTTATTTACAGTGGAATTAGCTCCATGGGAAACATACATTGTTCTCAAGCAATCAGGAGAATCATATAAGCTGTAAACGGACGAACGAACGGGGTCTAATCACAGACAGGCTTTTTTTTAACAGCCGTGCTCCAGAGCAACGTCAGTGAAGCTGACTTCGGCAGAAATCTTCTCTTCATGCATTGTGCTCCCCAAACATTCTCAAAACATCAATAAATACAGAATAAAGAACCGACCATCAAACGCAGCATGCCACGTCATCTCCTGTGCAATCACACAAAACACATATCCATGTCAATAAGGCAACACAATCTTTTTTTTGGGTCCCGTGGTGCAAACAGCTGAATGCTGTGGGCCGTTTCAGACCTCCTTTACTTTCCCGTTGATGACGAAGCCGTTGCTGTGGTGGGCGGTGCCGTTCTCCGAGTGTTTCCCGTTGGCCACGGGCGCGGCCTCGCCATTGGTGAGGCCGTTCTCCTTGGGCTTCTCGTCCGCCGTGACCGGGAGCCTCTTCCCCTTGACGTACGCCTGGATCCAGAAGTTGGAGAAGAGCACGAAGAAGAACATGCCGTAGATCCAGATCAGGTGGATGAAGATGGGCACTTGGTAATCACACTTCTCCATGAAGTAATACTGCGAGATGTGGACGGACACCACGATAAACTGCGTCTACGGAGACAGAGTGGAAGGCAATAAATAAAAGCCCTACAGTCTACAGGTCAAGCAGCAAGTCTGGGCTCATTTTTAAGATCTTCAGGATGTGTCTACTATTACAAACCACATTTTTTACTTTTGGTACTTTTGGTTCTTAGTCAACAACAGCAACAAAAAAACGTGCAGTCTTAAGGATTGTCATTTTACACTATAATAATGCATTTATTAAAGAGCCTATATCCAACGATTTTCTTGCAGTTTACTGTTTTTACAGATCGATTTTACATACACACACTAAATACATATAATATATACATATACACACACACTATATATAGTGTATATACACACTGCAATGAGTGCATGCATGTGTACATATATACACATCTCAGACACACGCACATACATTTTATATGTATATATATATATATATATATATATATATATATATATAATGTATGTGCGTGTGTGTCTGAGATGTATATATACACACACACACACACATTTTGGTGGCAGGGCTTTGTTCATAGGATCAAATACGAACCAGCTGGATTGCCGTCATGTATTTCTTCCACCACAGAAACCTCTGGAAGCGGGGGCCGGCAGCGGACAGGCCGTAGTAGGTGTACATGATGACATGGACCATCGCATTCACCATCGCGTGGAAGGAACCCATTCCACCAGCTGGAATTCAACCAGAGCGATCACACACAACACAAAATCTCAAACAGTACTTTCATTACAGAAATACACATCAAGTGTTTGGATTTCAGAACTTTTGGGGGCCTGCTAGGGGGCACAGTCTCCCATTACTTGTTAGCTCTTCGTAGCACCAGCACTAAAACCTGTCTCAGCTGATTGACTGTATTTGCGATGAGGAAGTGGGGCAGAGGGTGCCGGGTCGATTTATTACTGAACTATTGCTTTAAAATGGCCTGTTTTTAAAACACTGCTAATGCAGTAAATTACGACTCATCCCAGCCTATTACTTTCTTCCACTGCTCTAACGAGCGCTTGATGAGTTGATGAGAAGGATGCGTCACAGTTTAATGTGGATGGACAGTTTTAATGCAGTGAGAATGGCTCTGATGTCCAGGGCAGGGAAAAGGCTGATTCATGCCTCGGCCTGGTGCACATGGTCTTTTCAAATATATTTGAGTGCTAATAGCACCCCCTTGAGGAGAATGTTCAAACTGCAAAATGTGGGTTTATAATGACCTGTGGATGTCTAAATATTCAAACAGCAATAAAACGACAGAGCTGATTCAAAGAGGACTTTTAAAAAATGGAATACATTTGAATTATCATGACAGTCTTAACTGCCAATTAATAGACACAGACATGAACTAACAGGTATGGTGCAAACTTATAAAAATCTTGTAGGATTTACATTACAATTTTATTTATCCACATATTTAATGGTTTTTATCCACATAGACTCGACTGATCTGAGGATGGCAATTCAGCTCTTTAGACTGTAAACTTTGTTTTACATTTTCAAGTGTAAAATAAATGTGTGTAATTGTCCATATTCTGCTACTATGTAAATCAGTGTACAGTAAACCCCCACTTTTACGTGGATCAGCAGTTGCGGTTTCAGTCCATTGCGGATTTTCCAACCTCCCATCCCTAAGTACAGCTGACTGTGACGTCTGGGCCTCGTGCGCCACGCACCGGCTCCACTGCTCAGCGCCGCGCCAAACAAACAACCAGCACGAGCGGGCGAGGCCCAAACATAAACAACCAGCATGAGGATGAGGGGGCGTGGCCCAAACATAAACAACCAGCACATGGATGAGGGGGCGTGGCCCAAACATACAACCAGCATGAGGACAAGGGGGCGTGGCCCAAACATAAACAACCAGCAAGAGGTCGAGGGGGCATGGCCCAAACATAAACAACCAGCACGAGGACGAGGGGGCGTGGCGCACATGGCCCGGACGCCACAGTCAGCTGTACTCAGAGGCGGGAGGTTTCAAAGACGCTGCAGTCCAGAATTTTCCCCGTGGAGCGTCTCGAGTGTTCTCGTGTTTTTCATTTTGTTCTTCTAAAAGCCCTGTATTCTTATTACTGTAAATTAAATTCATTTATTACTATGTTTACCTGCTTATAGCAAAGAAAACGCCAGCGCATACCAAAGAAAACGCCCGTGCATGAATTATAGTCCAGTCTATACAGGGGTAACATCGATTTTTACATACTAGCACTACAGGAGTTCAGTTTTCACTGTACAGCACGGATATGGGTTTACCTTTACATTTTCTTTAAGGCTAATGAGTTTAAAAACGAAATTAAAGTGTTTTGGGAGCATATTTGGGGGCATATTTAGGATTTACACAATAAAAATAGGCATTTGAAAGCATTTTTTAACCATATCACAACAACGCGGTTTTTCACTATACACGGGTGCTCTTGGAATGTTACTGTAATTATCAAAGAAATTAAGGAAAATTGAGATCAAACCATGCACGAAATCACGGTAATCATGAGGTCAGAGGTCATCATGCCCATATTTGGCCACATGAATCACTCAGGAAACACAAAGCCCAGCACAGCACAACACCGTGTGTAATGAAGATTTTCTTGTTTGTCACATGCCAACCAACTGGCACTGACCCCAGCGGCACATTATTAAGTGAAATGACATCATGAGTCATTGTGAAGACTCACCTGGAGTGAGAGTGATGCCCCACCACCAGGACCAGGGCATGAAGGAGTGGTGAAAGATGTGCAGGAAGGTCACCTGGCTGTGTTTCTTCCTCAGCACGAAGAACGCCTGCGGGAAACATGAACATGTACACTCAGCAAACACAGTCCAACCAGTATAAACTGGTATTTTATATCCCTTTATTAGGCAACTGTACCTGACAGCTCCAATCACTGTCCATTATATCAGAAACAACTACCATATACAGTACTGTGTAAAAGTCCTAGACACCTATGCAAACACTTTAGAGCCATTTTTCTCAGTGTGTGATAAAATGTCTTTCTGCAAAGTTAACATTAGAATAAACACAAACAATAAAGCAGTAAAAGTATCAAGGTTAGTTCTGTGTGTAACAGTAGTTGATACTGTGTGAGCTGGAGAGGAGAACACAGGTTCGGTTCCAGATTCCTCCTCGGTTCCTCCAGCCATTGTTTAGATTTGTGAAACTCAATCAGCAGCTCCTGGTTTAATTTAATGAAGGACTGATCGAGTCAAACCAGGCTTCTGATGAAACTACAGTAATGCTGGACTTCCACAAGGAACACACTGATATACTGAACATAAAAACACTATTTACTGAATGATGTTATTTGTATCTGTTCTTTTGAGTTTTATTTAATATATTTAGCAATGTTAATGTGAAGAAAACACTCACTGCTCTTCTAAACAGTTTAAAACATTATATTCTCAGTTGCTAAAGACTTCTGCTCACTACTGTAAGTACTTTGTAGGTTACAATCACAGCGCATTGGAGCCCATCTGCTGCTGAACTTATCAGCTCACGATCACAATTCACAGAGTGAACACTAATGTGGAGCTACAAGGGAGGCGTTTCTGATAAAGTGGCCAGGGAGTGTACACAGTAGAGCATGTAAAAAGTCTAACAGCTCCAATGTGCATCATACACTCATGCTAGTACCACACACCACACACACACACACCACACACACACACACCACAGACACCACACACACACCACACACACACCCACACACACACC
>JBBPCX010113240.1:0-20994 GCA_037974365.1 Hydrocynus forskahlii
TTTTTCGTTTATGTCAAACAACTTGTCAATTGTCAACAGTCATTAGAGGGTTTACCAGGGCTCTCAAGTTTACTCAAAACCTGTGCGTGAGATTTTTGTGATGTGCTGCCGAGCGTGGGGGGGTGCCGGTGGTTCGGTTTGCTAAATGAGGAGCGGGGGGGGGGGTGTTTTTAGGGTTCACAGTTAAAAAAGTACATAATTCTTCAATGGATAGGCAAAAACATTCACTGGAGAATTTTTTTAGTGCATGAAGAAAACAAGTATATCACACATCTATCATCCATTCCCTAATTTTGTGGGGGGGGGTCTAATAATAACAACTTAGTTTTATATAATTTATAAAAGCAAACATTGTGGCAGATATCATAACCTATTGTTCAACAAAATTAGTAGAGGCAATGGAACTTTTATTTTTTGTGAACAAATATAGAACTACATTTAAAATGTAAGTATCAATAAAGTCAAATGTATACAACATCTGAGAGCAAGAACAGGAATGTGGCTCATTGTGGTCATTAGGGAGGCTATAGCATATGTTTCAAGTGTTTAATCTGGATATTATCTACAGAACCAGTCTGTGGTTACTCTTGGCAAATTCTGAAAGAAATTCATTCATGCCTTGATTTTCTGTGATGTTTTTCATGTGCCAGAATGAATAAATTTCACTTCCTTGAATACTCAGATGTTGGCTGATGGAGTGGGGGAGCAGGTGGGTAACTTGCCAAACTACCACAGATTATCATTAAAAGTGTGTTTAATCATGCTCCTAAATGATAAGACTACATTTTGTCAGAATTTGTAGATTTAATTTTAATAAAATGAAATATTTTTTTCATTGTTGTTCTTTATTACTGGTAGATGAAGAGGAAGCGGCAATCATCATGTGATTGACACTGTCCTTCATTCACTGGCCTTGGGTTTGGAATGGGGACAGAAAAGGTCTGTTTTGGGGTGAGTAACGGGTGAATCTTTAACCCACTTTGCTGTGTGTGACCGTATATATGGGCTGTGGAAGCTCTCAGTATTTAGACAGTGGAAAAGCAGCAGCAATACACAAAAACAGGAGAGAAGGTACAGAACAGCAGAACTAGGTGAGCAAACCGTAGCTAAGCTAGCACTAATATAAAGCAATTTAAAGTGAGTAACACCTTGACCAACAGTTTATAATTAGGTAAGGAGTACCTCTAAACACTGAGTTCTTAAGATCTAAGGGGTAATTTAAGATAATAATCCTCTTCATATAAGCAACGCTGGATTTTTCTTTTTATCTTATGAGTCATTGATAAATCTCAAAAACACGACTGGCTTAATGTGAGTTGTTCACTCTAGGAAACAGATATCAGCTCACAAGAGTTTGTGAGTCTGCACTTTGGTCTGTACAGTGCACCAGGTGCAGCAATGGCTGCTGCAGCAATGGAGGTGATGGGCTTCTTAATGGGCTTCCTGGGTATGATCAGCAATTTGGTTGCCACTCTTCTGCCCTACTGGGAGACTTCAGCCCACATTGGTCCCAATATTGTCACCGCTGTGGTCAACACGAAGGGCCTGTGGATGGAGTGCGTCTACCAGAGCACTGGAGCGTTCCAGTGTGAGACCTACAACACGATTCTCGGCCTGCGGTCGGACCTGCAGGCAGCTCGGGCAATGATGGTCATCTCCGTAATATTGTCTGTGATGGGCTGTGCTGTGTCCAGTGTCGGGATGCAATGCACGGTGTGTATGGATGGGTCTTCTGTCAAGGCAAAAGTGGCTGGAGCTGGGGGGTGCCTGTTTTTAATAGCAGGGCTTCTGTCCCTCATCCCTGTATCCTGGAAGATCCATGAGGTTGTTCAAACCTTCTACCAGTACAGCATCCCAGACAGTCAGAAGTTTGAGATTGGGGAATGCCTGTATATCGGACTTGCTTCTTCTCTTATGTCTATGCTTGGTGGAGGACTGTTAAGTGTATCCTGCTGTGATGGCCTAGATCCACGTCGAGGGTTCAGGCACCATGCCGGGGGCTACCCGTACCCTGACCGCACAGGAACTGGAGCACCCTACCGTCCGGCCACCCTGCAGACTGGGATCAAACTGAACCCAACCACCAAGAATCAGACCCTGGCCAGTCAGGCCAGTACTAGCAGCCACTCCACTGCTGCAGCCCATGGCTCCAAAAAACCTGCAAGGCAAAATGCGGCAGCCAGCTACGATGTTACAGGGTATGTGTGAGGATTTGTTACCTAGCTTCTCATTTTTTGTGCCGTTAACTTGAAAAGCCTTAAACGTGGCAATCTCAGACTAAATGTAATGGCTGGCAGTCATATAAAGGTACAAATGGTAAGGCAACTAAAACTATTTTTTCTTCATTGACATACAACAGCTTGTCGTTTTATGTTGAGAGACTCAGAACAAACAGCAATACATGTCTGTAACGAATGAATAGGATAAGCCTTTATTTTTCCGCACAGGTGGGGAAATTTGCAAGAATATCTAGTTCAATCGTCTGACTGAGCCTGTCGTCTGAGACAGAGCTAACGTTTTACTTTGGATCTAACTGGCTGTTTGTATGTACAATAACTACTGCTGTGTCAAAATTTCATGACAAATGAATCAATAGAAATGGTCCAAAATGAATTAGAACAACGTCTGATTTCATGATTTTTAATTCCCAATTTAAGTTGGGAACCTTTTTGGAGATACAAGGTTTTGTTCCGACAACAACAGTGTTTTTAAAATGATTGAATTTCTAATACTGTGTATATTGTCTGGTTAGATATCAAAAGTTTTGTTTTTGGTTTTGTTTAAATGACTGATCTTGACATTATAAACAACCACGATTGCCTTAATTTACTTATGTTTACATCCTTTTTTAAATTTCCAAGCATTACAATTCTATATGCATGCTTGTTCCTTTTACTATTAAATGTATGAGCCCGGTTTAACTGTGGTTCATTATTACAGGTTGGTGTCATGTTTTTGGAAGTTTTAATAAATCTGTGTTACGCTGCATTATCAAATTTCTATACTTGGTACAGTCAGGAAATGATTTACAGCACTACACCATTAAGCACTGCTTTGAAATCAGTGGTATTGACTATTTGTTGAGACGGTCGGAGAGAAAAGGTGTTACTACAGCATAGAGAGACTGTTCACTGATGGAAAATGTTCATACAAGGTTCACCACTACTGGAATGTGACTAGCCACATTTTCAGCTACCAGAGTGCCTGAAGAAACTACACTGTTTACATTTACGGCATTTAACAGACGCTCTTATCCAGAGCGACATACATTAGTGCTCAAGAAGTCCATGTCTGTTCTTCAACCTGAGATGCTATACTTAAATCAACATCTGCTATTCAACCAAGTCACTGCCAGCTAAGTTACACACCTAAACAGATCCTGTTGAAGAAAAGTCAGAGAAGGAAGGAAGGCATGGAGTTAAGAGGGTTTTTTTATGAATAGGTGTAAGAAGAAATGAATAAGCCATAAGGAAAGGCCTAGTTAGTCGCCAAGGTGCTCCTTGAAGAGGTGAGTCTTCAGACGACACTTGAAGACAGTGAGGGACACCGCAGATCTGATTTGTTTCAAGATCTTATATTCCCAAAGCAGCAGGATTTAAACCTTCCAGCTTTAAACTCCCTAAATACTGTGTGAACATGTTTTTAAACAACCTAATCGCTTATTTGCTAACTTGCTCCTACTAGGTCTCTGTTAACAACTTTAGTTGGGTAGTTTGTATAGATTCCTACAAAGCTGCTTTACTTAAATCCAGATTCAAACTCCCCAATGAGCAACAAGTGTTAGTAGCAGGACAAGGGGGCAT
Organism: Hydrocynus forskahlii; assembly: GCA_037974365.1. Lineage (NCBI taxonomy): Eukaryota > Metazoa > Chordata > Actinopteri > Characiformes > Alestidae > Hydrocynus > Hydrocynus forskahlii. Next base: position 3,804 of record JBBPCX010113240.1, read on the forward strand.
AATAAGGAAACCTAGAGACAAAAGTTGGAGATTTAAACCTAGACTCTCACACTGTGAACCTCTGACATTTACCAAGAGCTGACTGAAGGTATATAAATGTGGTAAGATATGAATCGGTAAAAAAAAACAGCAGAGCTGCACAAGATTTTTAGGCAATACAGCCATTGCAGAAGGTTGCAAAATACAAATGAGCCCCCTAACCAATCATGTTTCTAATGTGTGCCAATATCTAGCTTACCCTCTGGAATTTGTATATTCTCATGGCGTTAATGTTCTTCCCACGATGTTACTGAAACATGTTGTATTAACCTCTTCAGTGTGGTATAAGGGCTTGGGAAAAATTCAGATAGGTATGGTTTAAGAAACAGGTCAACACTTAAACCGTTACCATGAATGTGCACACATGTACAAATCACCACAAGTGTGAACTTTGGGAACATTTAATTAATCTGCACAAATTTCCTAATTCTCTCTGATTTGTGTCATAACGGTGGCAGGGCTGTTGTGACACGTCCTGGTAAGTCACTCCCTTACACAGCTTCATAGTTCGATGTTTGAGGACAGATTCAGGGGTGCCATCTGGTGGTAAGAGAGAAAACAGGAAAATCCACCTAAAACTGAACTGGAATTAAGATTCACCTCTACATTATAATTAGGTCCCCAGATCACCTGCAGCAAAAATGAGCATTATACGTATTTCACAATAACTACTGTTTTGAAAGTGTGTACACATCTGTTTTATTTACACAATTCATATTTGTAGAACTTCATTAGCTTCAGTATGACAAACAAAACACTTTGGAGAATTAGTTCTTGCTGTCTTCAACACTTTATGTTGTATTTGTACTAGAATCCCCATTTTTTGCATTTTCCTTCTCCCGTCCATACTCAATGACAAGAGGTTTGTCCAGCAGCCTGTACCCATTCAACATCTCCAAAGCTGCCTGTGCTGTCTCTGTATCTGTAAAACAAACAAAAAAATCCCATCTGATTTTACAACATGAAGGTTATTTGCCAAAATTTCAGAATTGCCATACGACTGTGGCTGTATCCAACATGTGCTTAGACTTGCATGGACAAGTCTAAGCTGATGCAGCACATCGGCATACATGTAAGTTATTAGACCACACAAACAGAACAAGGTTGTATCCATTCAAGGATATTAGTACTATTCAGACAAGATCAGTTTTCCATGTGGGCATGAGGTTATGTGATTTTACTGCGGGACATATGTAGCGTTTAAGAGATGGGATGAAAGTAGATTCTTGATTTATGTACTGCGTTAATTTAAAAGAAAGAGTGGAAAACATTGAAATGCTTAAACCATCAACCTATTCGCTTTGTCTTTACACTGTACTTTTCAGCTACCAGAGTGCCTGAAGAAACTACACTGTTTACATTTACGGCATTTAACAGACGCTCTTATCCAGAGCGACATACATTAGTGCTCAAGAAGTCCATGTCTGTTCTTCAACCTGAGATGCTATACTTAAATCAACATCTGCTATTCAACCAAGTCACTGCCAGCTAAGTTACACACCTAAACAGATCCTGTTGAAGAAAAGTCAGAGAAGGAAGGAAGGCATGGAGTTAAGAGGGTTTTTTTATGAATAGGTGTAAGAAGAAATGAATAAGCCATAAGGAAAGGCCTAGTTAGTCGCCAAGGTGCTCCTTGAAGAGGTGAGTCTTCAGACGACACTTGAAGACAGTGAGGGACACCGCAGATCTGATTTGTTTCAAGATCTTATATTCCCAAAGCAGCAGGATTAAAACCTCCTAGCTTTAAACTGTCATGGGAATTCATTTACTTCTTTCATTTTACATGTTTGAAGGTACCTGAGGTACAACATACATATCTGCTTGATCTGAGAGATAAATGCTTCTTGAAGTGCCTCCACAGACTATGATAAAATGTTATTGATGTGTCAATTTGCACAGAATAAATATAACTCAGGGTTATTTCTATGGCATCTATTTTATAAGGTAAGAATTGCCTGAATGACTAATAATAAAATGCCATAGTCTCGCCCATATAAAACTGAATTTGCCCAAAAATGCTTAATTCAGCCACATGAATGACTTAAGTAAACATACACAAAACAGCAGCATTTATGAACCCAAAGCAATGACATTTTTACATACAGGAATAACAGATATTACCAGCAAACGTGATGAAGGCTTGGCCCTTTAGTCTTCCTGTCAGTAGGCGATACACAATTGGGTTTACGTCATCTTTCTGAAACCTGGAGAAGAGAGACACCAGCTGGGCTAAGGATGCCCGGGGACTCATGTTCTTCACACACAGTACCTAGGCAAAAAAAACATATAAATTAACTTATAGCACATGGTTTATGGGGTGCAGTCATTCTACTGAACAAAATACAGCAAAGTGTACTTACACACCTTTCTGTACTAACAGGCATACACTGGTAAAAATTACTAACAAATAGTGTTCATACTACACTACTAATAATAACAATAACAATAAGAAAAATAATAATGATAGTAATTATTATAACAACATCTCCCTGTACATTCAGAAATTTTAATCTTTGCTAAAGGTTAGTGTAAGATTTTGATGATTCAGATGATTCAAACTTCAGCATGACCATCAGCAACAAGAAAATACAGAGATGCTGCTGGTGCTCAGTTTACAGGTTCCACAAAGACATTCAAGAAATTCAACAACTTAAAACTCTACAACAATAATCAAAACAAACCTTTATTACCTATAAATTACCTATATTACCTATATTTCATTTTTATTTTTAATGAAGACCTACATTGGATAGCTCTCCGTGCTGGTAGTTCTGAAAACGTGAAATTTTCCTGATGCCCTCCTCCGTCTCCCGATTATTCCTAATCTCCTCGTCTGAAATCTCCTCTATTTTGCCGCTTACAGTTACTGGACCGTTCTGGCCCTGCCTGGAAGAAGCTGAAAGACGTCCGATTGGTTGGTTCACCGTGATTTTCTGTGGTGAAACCAATCTGTTACATTTTTCCTGATTTTGAGGTTGTGTTTGGTCACTCATGGTGAAGAGTGGGTCCAACTCATGGCTTACTGACAATTTAGTGCACTCTCTAAAAGGATGTAGTTGATCAGAGTCTTTGTGTGGAAGTGGTAACTCTTTATGACAGGCATCTGTCCGTGTCAAATCAAGTTTATTTGAAGGAGCTGATTGAGGTGAGTCAGAATCCACTGTCACGTCATTTGTCTGCTGGTGTTTTAGGAAGTCTCTGTATAATGTATCCATCGTGTTTGAGGAGGTTGCCCCCTGCTGGTCATTCTGTGAATCTTCCTCTGCAAATGACAGAATTAACACAGCACGAAAGGTGAGCAAATTAAAAGTGACAGCATTTACCTCCTTAGATCAGGAGGAGTTGTACATGGCATGAATAAAAATATGTGATCCATGATGACTTGCTTAGACATATACAGAAAGCGGCAATAAACTATGCCTTTGACTAACCTTGATGGTAAAGTGCAGTTAGGAAGCTACAGCGGTCATTGCCATGGAAGAGAGCTTTCTCAATCTCCATCTCTCTGCGGGTGAGGGCTCGGCTAGCTGAGAAGCGCTGGGGTCGCGAGAGCAACTCTGCCCGTGCTGCCATCTTGTCTCGAATAACCTGGAGCCGCTTATGCCTTGCTTCTGGAGCTACATACACTCTGCATTTCTGAGAGAGAGAGAGCAAAAACCCATGCTAATTACAGCTATTCTAACATGAATAACACTTTTTTACAGTTATTCTTTTTGTGAATTTCCTAAAACACAAAGATATAATCTTTCACCAACAACAAAGCCAACAACAAAGGAAACCTAAAAATAATCAAGTTAGCATTAGGTCAAGTCAAGTTTATTTAAAAAGCACGTTATCATAGACATAAGTCATTTTGTGTGCTTTCTAGGAATAGAATAAGAAATAAAATGAAATAAAAGAGAAAAAAAATAAAGAAATAAAAGAATGCTGGTGCTGGCAACAATTAGGTAAATATTACCATGCCAATTATTCCTCATTATATTTCATTTGCATTTAGTCATTTTAGCATTTTGGGCGGAGGCAGCCTTTTAAAATGTTTCAGATATCATTATAAAATTAATAATAATCTGTTAACAATCTGTTTGATTTCAGTTTTGTTCCCTCAGGCAGCATGTCACAGTCTGTGTAGCCTGTAGCAGATGCAATGAAAAATGGCTCATTAAATCTCCATGACATTTCTATTGGTTTAACTGTCCTTAGTCAATAACAGTAAAAGAGAATAAATTAACAGTGCTGTGAAAAATGTTATCTGCTTTTCTGTATTGCTGCATGTGACAGAACCTGCTTTCAGAACCTGCTTTGTTCTTTTAACAAATTTCTTAGAGGCATCTGAACTAAAGCACTTCCATAAAGCTGGCAGTGTTCAAATTTTTCTACAGTAATATGAAAGGCTGATATGATAAAATTTTTAGGTTTAAATTATGGCTGCTAAAGGCCTAGCAAGAAATTATTAACTGCTTTTTCCACAGTGCAACTAGCCTAACTTTGCTATTTAAATAAATTATCATCTAATGTGGTTTAAGTTAGATATGGTTATTTTGTCTTACTGTTTAAAGATTTGAAAGCATTTACTGCAACAAAAATGCAATCATACAAAAAATCAGTAAGGGGACAAATACTTTTGATAGCACTAGTTCTTTTGCCATTTTTATTATTTTTATATATGAGTTTTTATGAAGGTCAAACAATAAAAACTGACTTACAGAAAAATAACAGACAACATTTTAAAATAGTTAAACTATTTTTAACTATTTTAAAAGAAAACACTACATAGCATACCATTTCCATTAGGCTTTACTTCAAACTGTAAGGATAGATAGATAGAAGTAGCATAAATGTAATTATTAATATAATGTATCATCAGATTCACCACAGAAGTTATGTATATACATACATGTACATTAAATAATTTATTAAGGCCTACCTAGCTCGGTAAAACTGAACATGGACTATCTAGTTTTCTGTTCCAACACAGGCATTCATTGTCTGTCAAGTGTTGGCATTAGTTTACTTGTCAATCATTGCTGATATCCAGTAACACTGTCCAAGTCTGACAATGATATTTACCTTCCATTCACTCTCTGGTAGGTCCCTGCTACGCCACAGCTCGATCTCAGCTTCGGTGAGGCCCAGCTCTCTAAGGCTGGCCAGCTCCTTCTCTCCATCCTGCAGTGCCTGGAACTGGGCCAGGCTGCGCACCCCTGCTGCCTGCTCACCGAAGGGCTTGTACAAAGCAGCTGGAGCAAAGCATTTTTTCTTGGCTACACAACTGCAGGAATGACAGAAGAACTGCTTTTAGGTCTTTATCCAAACCACAGTCATTAGTCATGATTACATGCAAGTTCTTTAGCAGCATGTGTCATTTGTTTTAGATCTTTTTCAAATGTATACACAAAGAGCAAAGCCAGAAACAAGCCAAGCAGCTACACTGTTCCAGCTGCTCCAAATGTCAGTAGACACTTCTAACGCTGGGCCTTCTGAACATAATAAAATTCCGCTAGTCGCAAACTTCTGATTTGTGCACTCCATGAACATGCCTCTTATTAAAGTCTTAGTAAGTGATAGGAATGCAAAAGTTACCGGTCAATGTCGACGTCCGTATCGAGCTGCTGGAGCAGCAGGCTGTGGAGCTGCCTCTGCCCCTCCGTCTCCTGCTCCTCAGGAACTGGGCCGTCATCACAAACTTGACGAGTGACCCTGCAGAAACAACAACAAAATCAGAAAGCTCACAAACAGAATAAATCTTTTTAAAAATTCAGTGACAACTTAGGAAATTACACTTCAGTAGCCATGTGGTCAATATGACTTTATTTATCTTGATAATAATCTCATTGCATGTTGTGCTTATCATGAACAAGCATGACAGAGATCATAATTAGAAATTGCAGTGCATTCTTTGAATTAAGCATTTTACTTATTTGTTGTATTAATTTAAATATTGTATGTTCCAACTTATCAAACATCAGAAAAGGGGGGCCTCTTTGGACTAGACTAACTTGTACAGCACATCCCATGGATGCTTGACTGGATTTACATATGGGAAACAACCATTAGGGAATAGAATTGCCCTGAAGTTGTGTACTTGGTCTGCAATAATGTTTAGGTAGGTGCTATGTGTCAAAGTAACATCCACATGAATGCCAAGGCATCACACTGCCTCTGCCAGCTTCCTGTAGTTCATTCTGGTGTCCTCTCCTCCCCAGCTAAATGTCTCAGACCCAGCCGTTAATATGATGGAAAAGAAAAATAAATTCATAAAAAAAAGAAATTCCACACACGTCTGTTGTTACATGGTCCAGCCAGACTAGCCTTTGTTCTTTAAACACATAAATGAGCCTTGGATGCCCATGACCCTTCTGTCGGTTCATTGACTATCCTTCCTTATACCATGTTTGGTAAGTACTAACCACTGCATACTGTGAACACACCACAAGACCAGCCGTTTTGGACAAGCTCTGACCCAGTTGTCTATCCATTATAACATTGCCCTTGTTAAGGCCACTCAGATCCTCATGCTTGCCTTGTTTTCCTTCAAGAACTGACTTTTCACTTACTTCCTATTTTATCCCACCTCTTGACATGTCGAAGCAATCAATTTTATTCACTTCACCTGTCAGTGGTTTTAATGTTAAGATTGATCAGTGTATTTTCAAAATATATTGTATGATATTATAGTATACATTATATTTTGCCATATTACCCACTCCCATTACAATTTAGTTTCCCTATTTTTATATGTAGATAATCCCGATTTTCCTAAATAAATAAAATTATTACACAAAGAAACAATTCACACAGGAGTAGAACTTATATCTCCTAAAAACCACCATTAGTTATAATCAAATTTGTTAACAATTTGCAAGTGTTTTTAGGTTTACTTTTTAGGAGTATCCTAATTAATACTGCTTTAAAGTATTGAGCAGAAGCCCACATCTAGTAAAGTTTGATACATTTTTCAAACATTACCCAGTGACAGGCGATAATCACAGTATTTCAGCCGGATGGGAGTGAACCGTGACACGCCTGCCTCACTCATATTCATGCCACTCACACACCCAATGACTAACTGACAGTCTGAATGCTGTAAATGTCATGTAGATCTGCTCTGACTTGCTGATCTTAAAAGCCGTGTTCATTCATATCAACCACACAAGGAGTGCTGCACTTCTGCCTATAGCTTACAATTTGCTTATGCAATGTTTCACTTCTGCTTAAGTAACTACACTGATCTTCCCATGTCACTCAATCAAAATGAATATTAAAGGAACATGAAGTTCCATGATCTGTGATGACATAACTCTGGAATATTAGACACCTACCCAACCTAAACTGTGATGGAATTTCTCTCTATACACCTTTTAAAAAGATTCTTCAGATTGATGCCATAGAGTTATGTTTGGTTGCTTAAAGAACCTTTCTGTGGTAGGTTCATCAGACATATTTTTGAAACCTTAAAAAACCAGCACAAAATGCAACGGTTCTATACTATTGTTTCTCCTAGAACTGTATGTCTAGGCCCCAGAACCATTAGCAACATGTACTTTCAAGGTGACGGCCGGACACAAAGGCTTCACAATTTAAAAACAAACAAACATTTCCAGGATGCAAATATTTCATCAGCTCAAATGAGCCATTCAAGTCTCGTTGAAGTTCAGGAGGATTTGCTCTACTTTAAAGATTTTTCCAAAGGCCTAGCTGATAAAACTGTTGAACCACCAGACTGTATCCAATAAAGACTGTTCCATTTGCTTTGTTTACAAATTTTATAGTCATAGACTAATGACTGAGCTTTTAAATGTGCTCCCTAAAGACAATTACTGTTGGTTCTGGCAAAGTATTATTTGATGTAGAGAAAGAACATGGCCTCAACATCTCATTCAGCTCAAATCAAGTGACTTATTTATCAGCTCAAATCAAGTGACTTATTTTTGAAAATTACAGTCAGATCTTATATTCCTAATTACGAATATGCCTAATTTTTCCACATACTGCCCCGAACTAAATTCTGTTAACCAGGTCTAGCTATGCTAAATTCTCAACTATTTAATTTTCCTTACATGTATACAATATACACAATATGTTTGGAAAATAAATATTGTGACATAACCACTATAGCAATAAATATTGTCATATTGCCCACCCCCACAGCAGTAATTAAAAAGCCCTGCACCCCAAACACTTACAACACTCCTGGTTAGAGCGCATAGATGGTACAACAGAGGACACGAGGGAGAACAATGTAAAATGATAGTCTCATGCCTGACTATGCCATTCCTGACCTTGGCTACATATTTAGTCTTTATGTAAATTGTCATGTCATTGTCCCGATAAGTTTTCAAGGTGTAACCCTTGAAACTATCAAGGTCCTCTCTAAATGCATGCAAATGTTAATTAAGGGTCTTGAACTCAGGGGCCTTAACTCCATTCAGAGACCAGCACTAGACAGTTTAATGCCACCAATTCACACATTTTAACAAGCTGGAAAGGCAACACAAAACACCAAGAGATGCTCTATTGCTAGAGGTATGCTAGGCCATAAGTACAAGCAATCACAGAACAAAATGTAAGCAAACGTGACAAGTCCAACACGTTTTCACATGCACTCTGAGATATCTGCCACTACAGTCATTATGGTCAAAACTTCCTGCTGTCATGACAAGCTGTCATCAAAAATGCATGTCCCCACAGACCTAAAGAGTTAAATGTACAGCATTACCTCTATTGTAGTATAACAGAAAAAAATATGTTAAATATATATATATATATTGTTTTGGAAAACTTTACACTTGCACTCATTCCTGAGACAAGTGATCAGTGGTACACACACACACACACACGCACACAGCTTTGAGTGATCTCTACAGAAAACCATTTACTGCAAAATGTAATTATCTGAAGAAGGCACACAAACCATGTGTCACCATGCCCAATGCTCAGTGTCAGGCTGAGCTCTGCAAGCCCCTCACAGTGCAACTGGGTGATAGTGTTACTGTACCTTTGGGATTTGGAGCGGTGTTGTGATCCAGAGCTAATCATGCAACATCAATAACTGAGATTAATGGAGTACACCAAAGAAAATGATAAATGGGCAAGACTCTTAAATTAAAGACAATAATGAAAGGTGGTGGAAAACTATGTCTGCTGTCACTATAGCAGTTCTAGTACTACTTCAAATTTAAGTGCATATCAACAACAATGGTTATGTCATGATAAAAGGTATTTTAAACAAAATAAGTTAGTTGAAAACAAATCAATAAATAATCTAAATAAGATTCCTTAAATCAATATTTGATAAAAAAAAAAAAGCTTATTAAAAACATATTCCAGACTATTTCGGCAGTAAAATCGTTTCCTTGAGTTCTGCTGTCACTACAACGTTTTAATTAACACAACTAATGTTTACATTACAGTCCAGTCAAGGAAGATGAACCCCCGCCCCCATCCAAATATAAAATGTGATGTCAAATGTACAAATATCACAAAACGGCACCTCAAGTAGTAATATATACCATTTTTTCCTCAGTTTTGTAGAAAATAGTGCCTCTGCTGCTCACATGCCAAACTGTGAGAGGACCATTAACTGAGCTACATGGTGAGACAAAGCTTACAGTAACAACTGTTGCACTACACGGCAATTTCATTGCACAAAAGCTAAAACATGCCACATATTCTCAGCTTTAGTAGCTGCCAAAACGTAAAACACAGAACATTTTACTCTTTCTTCATTCTTACCGCTTCATTGTTGCAAAAACAAAGCCACTTCCTGTCCTCGGCGGAAGTGTTCTTGTTGGAACAAAGCAGTCTGGGATATGTAGTTCAAAGTTGTATGTGAACGTGAGACTACTAACTAAATAATAAATAAACAAATGAATGAATGAATGAATGAAGGCTTGGGATCTGACGATATAGATGGTTATCAAACAAATATAGATCGAGGATAAAGAAACTCAAAAGAAACAGAGACTATTTTTTTTCTATAATATTGTCGCCACAATACAATATTTCTGCAGTGCTGTCTTATCTACAATCAGGTTGTTGATTGTAGTTATCCAGATTTACTTACTGTATAGTAATGACAGTGTTATTGCAGTTTTGTTGAGTAAGGGTTTAAAAAATTAAAACGTAAATTATATCTATCTTATATCAGATAAAATACAGCCGTTGTGAAAGGGTGTGATCATGACACCTATCACTGGGGGGTGGGGGGTGTGTGTTTGGGGGCGCGGTTTGGGGTAGTTGGGGCGGGGTTTATCAGAACAACTGAATAAGTGAAGAAACAGCTGATAAGAATAATATCCTTCAGTCACACCAGTCCACTGGTGACCCTTGCCCTTTACACACACACACACACACACACACACACACACAAACAGTAGTGACACCAAGAACTCAGCCAGGAACATCTCCAATAACCGTTCTTAAACACATTTGCACCTGTAAAGGGGCTTTTGTGATGCATGGCTCTCCTGATGCGTTTGCATGAATGTGATTTAGTTTCTAAAGTTACTTTAAATTGAAGCAATATATGACAGTGACTCTCACTTTTCACTCTACCTCAGCTCTCAGGGAAATAGATCATCACACACTGTGATATTGACAATGTAATATTACGTTTCTGTCTGTATTCTTATCAATGTATCTGATAAAGACCATTCATGAAATAAAGGCCAGTAAATTGTGTTTGGTTTATGTTTATTCCACCACCTGCATAATTCAGTCATTAAAATGTAAACAAAGTAGAACAGAGAGTTCTGATGTGGCTTGGTGCATTGCAGAGACACACACTGACTCAGATTTATTTACAATGGTGGTGATGGGAACCAGGGGCTGCAACATCTAGAAGGCCAGTATTGCCATTTTTATTCATATTTTTAAGCCTGCTATGGAAAATGACCAGTAATCCTACACATGTATTTTATGATAAATGTATGGTAAACGTAATGAAATAAAAAATGCAACAGTACACAACTGGGGGGGACTATTTTGTTCTTAAAGCACCTTACATGTACCTCTCCATCAACAATGGAGGAGTTCAGGAGAAAATCTTTTCAAAGCTGCCGGAAAACGACAAGGTTGCTTTTAGAGGCATTTAGCTGATCAGATGTTTCTATTACAACAGCTGTGACCCTTTCTGAATCAGCCTGTTATCATCACATCTTAATTGCTGAATTCAGGCGGTCCCTTCACTTCCAGTGAAGGACAGTCTTATTGCTTCAGGAGACCAAGACATTCTGGACAATGCTATGCTTCCAATTTTGTGGAAACAGATTGATTAAGGCCCTATTCCAGCATGACTGTACCGCAGTGGTCCACAAAGACATGGTTGGATGAGTTCAGTGTGGAAGAATGGTGTGGAAGAGCCCTGACCTCAACTGCATCCAGTACCTTGGGATGAACTGGATCAGAGATTGCGAGCCAAGCCTTCTCGTCCAACATCAGTGACTGACCTCATAAATGAATGAATGGGACACAAATTCAGCACAGAAGCTCCAGAAAGATTTTGTTATAGCTGCAAAGGGGGACCAACGCCATATTAAAGTCTATGCATTTGAATGCAACGGTCAGACGTCCCAATACTTTTGTCCATAGAGTGTAGATAAGCCATAATTTTAAGGCAGCTTTATTAATGCTTGAAGGCTGAATGTGTCTCAGGACAGTGTACATGAGCTATTATTTTAAGGCAGATTTTTAAATACTTGAAAGCTGTTTGCCTCAGGTGCTCTGGAGCTGCTCTGGAGAAAGCGAAAGAACATCCTGTACGTGCTGACGTCAGTAGGTGAGGCAGCAGGGTGGGTTTAGTAAACCGTGCAAGGGAAAAAAGAGGGGGAAAGAGAGAGAGGGAGAGGGAGAGAGAGAGAGAGAGAGAGAAACATGGCGATGATATTGAAAAGCTGCGAGCAGGCGAGGGTCGAGCCGGGAAGAACACGGCTCTGCTGCTGCCGGTCCGAGCGGCTCTGCAGCCTCTGACTGACGGAGCGGAGGGGTGGGGCCGCAGGGTGGGGTCATAGGCAGGGGAGAGGCGGAGGAGAGACGAGAGCTTGAGAGCCCAACCCTGAACACGGCAACAACACACACACACGCACCGAAAGACGCTCTGGGGAGAGAGCAAAGCGGATTTTTTTTTCGACGCCAGGGACATGATCCGTACCGCTCGCTGAGACGACGATCCCCCCTTCCAAAATTTCTGATCAGAAAGGTGAAAAAATAGCCATTTACTGAAACACACCCAGCGACCCCCACCCTCCGCCCCTCTCCACTCCACCCATAAAACCACCGCGCCCGAGTAGAGCCACCGAGATGCACACGGAGACTCGAAATAAGAAAGTAAGTCCATTTTCTGTATTTGTTTATTAACTGTCACTGAGTCGTCCGGATTAAGTCGAGTTGACTAGTTCTGAAATTTTAGCCGTTTCTGGTGCTTGAGAGGAAAACCGAGCCGCCGGTGTTTCCTGCCGGGCCCGACGCCGAGCTCCCCTTGCACCCGGCCCTGCCTGGCCCGGCCCGAGCTCCAGGCGGGAGACGCGGCTTCGGCTGGCAGGCTGGCCGCGTCAGGGCAGCTGCAGCTTGTTGACTTCACAGCAGCGTTCCCCTTGGATCCAGCCGCAGATTCTGGCTCTCACAGTCAGCCTAAACGTTGGAGAAGTTAGAAGAACCGACCAACAAAGTTTTTCCTGTCGACCAAGCCAGTGAGAGCGAACTGTGCCGGCTAGACAGGACCAGGCTCGGCCGGTCCTCGTCCTGTCCCTTTTGGAGCTGATGTTGAAGCCCCCAGTGCAGGGCAGGAAGGAAATACAGCCAATGCAGCTAGCTAGTAAGGCACCATCTTAGTTTCTTAAAGTGACAGGGACCTGAGAGAACTGCGTGGATAGGTTACTGCACTTTGTTTGGCACCTTCCTGGCTCCTTTTGGCATTTTAAACCTGCTGGGGTGAAACCCCACGCTTATCTGTCTCCACATTTCCTTTTGTTTTGATGTTTGGGGAGAAGTTTGTCTACAGAGTTGCTTCTTGGCAAATCTGTGAGGGTCATTCTGGTGCCAGTATGTCATTGTGACTGGATTTGGGACATAGATACTGATTTCAGATGTACCTTAAGTCCTCTAGACTTGACAAGATGCTGAAAGTCAGGACTAATTCAGCCGTCACAGGCGTGGGTTTGGCTGGGCATCACCTGCAAACACAGGATTTGCATGTCTTAAGTGAGTATTGAATGTTTCACAGCCTATATGGTGGCATTCATGTCTCCTGGCAGGTTTCAAAGTAGAGACACATTTATCCTAACCCACCTTCTATTGTGCAGGTGTCAGGTAGGGTAGGGCTTTGTGCCATAACAGGTATTTGTTGTCTTACAGATGTAAGGTGCAACACCCTGAGCCCAATTAAAACAGGCTGGTGTCATCTGTAAGCAGGCAGGACCTGACTTTGGTGGAGCCGGGGAGGTGAGCGGAGTGGACGGCTACCATTGGAGAAGCTGGGCGTTCTCCTGCCTGGGTGTGCCCAACAGCTGGCAATCATTAACCACTGTGGACAAACTTTGGTCAAACTAGTTAAACACTCAGTGCCCGTCTGCTGGTCCCAACCTTTGGGTGTTGTCAGGGAGACATCGCACAGGGTTGGCGTCACGGGTCTGCTGCCCGCCCCAGCAGGTTGGTAAAGGCCAGTTATGAAGGGGAAGGCTGTTTTGGATACTGAGACCGTTAGGGTCTGTCACTGTCCTAGGGTGGACAGCTATTTTTAGATGCCCGGGTGCCATGTCTTGTCTACAGTACCACTCTCACTGGGTGTGACCAAGGTTGTGTTTTTGCCAGGAGGTAATGGTGCTGACTGAGGGTTTGAAGCCACACCTTGCAGTTTCTCTCCTTCTTCCTCCCTCCTTCCCTCACTCCCTCAGTATTCTATTTTGTTTACATCTTTTCTGTGTGTCAACCACACCCCTAACCAAGGCACAGTGAATGGACATACTCTGAAAATTAAAGGTGCCAAAACAGGTTCTTTGGAGTGATGCTGTAGAAGAACCCTTCTTGGTTCCTTGAATAACCTTTCAGTGGATTGTTCTGTGTGGTACTATATTTTTGTTTGTGTAGAACCTTTTTAAAGTTTAAGAATTTTTGTGGAAAATTACAGTTAAACTACTGGTTAAAGCTGTTTTGTTTTTCTATAACCACACATCAGAGCCACAGCACCATTGAGAAATCTTTATTTTCAAAAGTGTAATCATTAGACTAGCTGGATCCCTGTACACAACATTGCACCACTCAATACTAGGGGTAGTAGTCAGTTACCTAGGGCCACCTAATCTGCAGACACTGAGAAATTTCAACACAAATAGGCCTGAATAAATACCCTTAGACCTTGACCCCTTCTTCAATGCTGTTGTAGTCAGTCTCTTCCTTTCCACTGTATGCATAGTGACATTACAAATACAGGTTAGTGGGAAAACCTTGTGTGTTTCAAGCTCTCTAGGGTGAAACAGTATTCTCAACAAGTGTGAAATTCAGGCCTGGCTTTTATGATCTGGTAATACCAAGCCATAAAAGATAAAAAGGTTTTTCGCACACAGATGAGTGTAAAATCTCCGTACTTCCATGCAAAGTGTAGCCTGTGGTGAGGTTTTACAAATCTAAAGTTATTGTTCACTGTATGAGGCCTAGACAACATACGTCTTGGTTACAGTGAGAACAATATTTTTCAGTGAAATTGTCTCATCTGTAACAAGCAAGCAGTTCTGTCCTGTTAAAGTTGTGACTTCCTATGGCCTGTTTCAGCTGCATGATTGCTAGATGAATTAAGAAAACATGAAGAATGACAATTCTAAGATGCATTAAAATAACCATGGATTTGGTATGGATTATAAAAATTAACATAGTTTAAGGTAGCAGATGTTAAACTGTTAAAACAGAGGCCTACCCTTCGCTCCTCAGACCCAACAGTCCATATATGGAAATTACATTGCAAAAAACAGCCTATTTTTAAATGTACAGGTTTTGTAATGTTACAAACATCAGCCCATTTACATATCCCCATATTCAGCCTGCAACTGTTTAGCTCTGCCCACTCACTTTGAAGTTATAAGAAGTGTTTCAGCCCAGACTGCTTTTTGAATGAGGGCGGTAAATCTGAACATCTACATGTGAAAGTGACCATTCTGTCATACGTGAACACACTACAGCACACAGTGTGAACAGCACGAAATTCTTCCTCTGTATTTAACCCATTCAACAAGTGAAGCAGCAGGCAGCCAGGAACAGAGCGCCCGGGGAGCAGTGTGTGGGGACGGTACCTTGCTCAGAGGTGCTTAGTGGTCTGGGGAATCGAACACACGACTTCCTGATCACAAGGCGAACGCCCTAACCACTAGGCTAGTAGCTGCCCCGTATCAGTCTTTAAGACACAGTAATGAAAATAGCCTGTTTAGGGCATACAAAGAGGTTGGGAAATGACATGAATAAAATAAAAAGCAAAAAATGAATAATTTGTGTCCTTTAACAACCTTCTGTCACAGTGACCTCCTGTATTGCTATTCCAGTCTGTTTCTTGTTGTAGTTTACCTCAAATGCCTGAGGTACCCGCTCCCTCTTTCACACTTCATCCCCAGCATGATAAGCTTATCTGAATTCATTGTGCAGGGGCTGTCTAGACTACGCAGGTAAGGAAACTGGTCTGTGACCAGGGTCTTTGTCCTTTAAGATACCCACCTATATGCCTTATGCTGAAAAAACAAACCTGCTAAAAACCTTTAAAGTAAAGCTACAAAATATCTATTATGATAGAGGGTTGCAGTTATGCATCTGAGGCTGCCACTAAAATCATTCAGTTTTGACCCTGACAAACCAGAATCTTTCCACATGGGATTTTTTGGGTTTATGAATCAGTGCAATTATGTGATCCAGTAAACACATTTCCACAATTTTCCACTTTCCCCGGATAATGTTGCTCAGCCAAGATAAAAATTCAGATTTTGAGTTCAAATTTTGTTTCTGCATTTGAGAACTGGAATGAAGAGGCTAACATAACTAACACTAGAAGTCAGTAGTCACCAAGCTTTTTTCATAAAAACGTGTGCAGAACGTCTCTCAACCTGCTTAAACAGCGTAAGAGTCTTCATTAAGGTGGCATAGACTTGTGGATATGGTTAAAGGCACAGTATGGCTTACTATGAGAGTAAAAAAAAACAATGAATTTTTACCATATAGCTGAATGCTGTGGGTGATCTTTTTTAGACAACAGGGTCTGTTTCCACAGACCACCTTAGGAGTAGGAGTGCTGATGTGAAAAAAAAAAAAAAAACACAGTGGCATAGAAACCCTGGCATCTTAACATTTTGGAGTTTGTTCATGTTTTTCAAGCATCAGCGTTTGAAACCCACAAGTCTGCCACCTTTGTTTGGGGCTGTATATGGTTTGACTGCGCTGAGAGAAGTTTTGGGGTGGTATTCATGGAAGCAATTTCAGTGACTTGCAGTGTTAGCCTGTAGTTATAAACTAAAGAAGCAAAACTTAGGAAACATGTCTTGGTTTCGCTGAACTGTTCCATTAACAACATGCCATCAATGGCTCACTTATGTGTTTGTAATGTAGTGCAAAGTATGTAATGATTACAGATGTTTACCAATGTAACTGTAAAGTGGCATTTTGCCCATGCACATTCCTACATTCAAGATTTGTAGGGTTGGGCTGTACCGTTCATTATCACTGCTACTTATTGTGACATTATTAGACCATATGGTAAGATTAAAGTGCATGCCATCTAAAATGAGTGATAAAAATTCTGAATGCATCTTCTGGGATATACTGTCATTGAGTTCTCAGGGTATGGACTGATGTGACAGCTGTAAGTGCACAGTCTGTTATTTTTTTGCTCACAGGCTTTAGGATAGTCCCTCAGGTGGATGTGTTTCTGCATGTGGGCGTGCTGGCGAGGTTGCAGGCTTCCTCAACATTCAGCTTTTGTTTAATAACCATCTACCATTTTGGAGTAAACACAGATCAGTTGCTGGAAAATGCAAACCCTTGCGGCACTGGTGTGAAACAGAGACAAGACAATGAAAATTACCTTGAAACTGAAAGAACGTGTTGTGTGTGTGTGTGTGTGTGTGTGTGTGTGTGTGTGTGTGTTTGTGTGTGTGTGTTTGTGTGTGTGTGTTTGTGTGTGTGT
>JBBPCX010113268.1:0-20993 GCA_037974365.1 Hydrocynus forskahlii
CCTTAGTGACATACTGTGTAATGACACAAAACACATATCCATTCAACCACAAACTAACATTATGAAATACATAACAGAAATCTGCACAAATTTGCACTTCTTTCTTTTGAACATTTTTTTTATAAATTTGTTATAAATTGATGTTTTTCCCTTGTAGAGGGAGTATTAACTCTTTTAAAATGAGAAAAGCAACAAGATATTCATTTTAATAGAATGTTAAAAGTTTTAACTCTTTATTGTTCCACAAATCATATTACAGAAAGTATGTAAGTATCTTTAAATGTAAGCATTACTACACATTGTCTTCTTATTTGTATAAACTTATTTGTTGATGCCTCAGCAGACAGTACAACAGAGACAAGTCCACCTACAACTACTAATGTACAGTTCAGCACTTCCATAGGTAAAAACTATTACTAATCGAGTAGCAGTAACTCCTTAATCATTACTAACAGATTTTCCAGTGTTTAATTGTCTCATAGCAGTCTATCTTTATGCGTCCTCTTTTCATTTTGATACATTTAATGATTTATAGTTGACACCCCAGCAACCAGTACCACCAGGACAAGTCCACCATCTACTACTGTTCAACCAAGCACTTCCACAGGTAGGAAGTATTTATCATAGTAAATAAAGTTCAGAAATGACCAAAAAATATTTTTCCACTTGTGCAGTAATAACATTTCTCATTTTCCTATATAATGCAAATATTTGATATGAAAATAACTAAATGCATATTTTGAAATAAATCAAACCAGCATATTGCTACTTTGTCTTTTTACTTTGATGATATTTGTTGTTCTTCAGCAGACAATACAACCTGGACAAGTCCACAAACAACAACCACTACTGTAAATTCAATCACTTCCACAGGTAAAAACTATTGATAATTTTATAGCAACAACTCTAAAAACAAATGTTGTTAAATAAAATTAGTTTGAATGATTTTACTGAAATTCCAAAACTAGAACATTTTAAATACGTTCACAATCCACACAGCTTCTCACTGACTTTCTGTTCTCATTGATCTCTTTTCCACTGGGGCCCTGCCGGTGCTGGAGCTGAGCTGGTTCTGGTCCAGCACCGGCACCAGCATGCATTTCCACAGGTTTCAGCACCGAAATTGTGTAGCAAAATGTTACCATGGTTACATTCACTGAGCGCTTTAGAATCTGTTTTTTTTTAGGAGTTTACGAGGCAACATTGTAACAGGGTAAAGCTTGGTATATGGTTCTGTGTTTACATATTTTTAGGGAAAGAACATGGTGGGCCGAAAACTATCAATAATTATTTTGCTTTTTATGAACTTGCTCATGAAGCTTTTCACTTACCTTACCTATACTGGGCCTTATCATAACAACAGTGCAACCAATCAGAGCAGAGATCATTTACATGAGCCTCTTTTACATATAAAAGCCTTAAAGGCAGGAATCGTATGCCAAACACTGATGTACACAAACGGGGCTAGAGACTGGGCGTATTTAATAATGAGCCCCACAGCTGTGCAGCCAGTGTAAAAAACAAGTTACTCTCATTTATTACCATTCAAATCTGCTTTTCTCAGACATTCATTTGAACAGATATTAGATTAGGCCTGAAACTGCATTAATATATATTCATGTTAATACAGAGTGTATGAGGGGGTCAGTTCAGGCCACAGCTAACCTCTTTAATGTTTGGAGCTCAGAAAGTGGGGTTAAAATGCAGCAAACGTTTAAGTGTTTAGCCTGGTCCTAAGAATGTTTTTAGCATACAAACTATTAACAAAGGTAAAACAGCAAACAGAACGACTAAAACACAACAAATACGGGTGATGTTAGCTTCTCGTTCGAATTATCCGTTCCACCTTAAATGATGAAATGGAAACCGAAGCACGATTTAAGGTGGAACGGGCAATTCGAGCGAGAAGCTAAGAGGCTGACGTTAGCCGCTGTCTTAAGCTAGCCACCAAATACAATTGATAAATATACGGTTCTGAGTGACAGAGTCGTTAGAGATGAATTATGACAGTTTATTAGTAATAGCAGAGTTAATGATAGTTTAATACAGCGGCTGAAAGCTGAGCTGTTAGCCGTTAGGGCTCCCAGGGGCAGTTAGCAGCTAGGTTAACTACAGCTGCGACACCAGAGAACGAGGAGTGTCGGTTCAGTCTGTTAATGGAGAGACAGGTGGGGAAGCACGGCCCGCCCCGGTCCGGTCCGCTACACTACGCTACACTATGGCGGCGGCAATGAAATCTCTAGTGTTGCCATTGCTGTGGTAGCACCGCCCATAACCGCGGCGGGGGAAACAAGCTATGTGTGATCCATTTTATGTTTTGTTTTTTTTGTTAAATACCTCAGCAACCAGTACTACCAGATCAAGTCAACCAACCATTTCCACTGGTAGGATGCATTTATCATATAAATACATTTCAGAAATGACAGTGTTTTAAATGATATGGGCTTTTACTGAATTCATTTCCAAGACTTACAGAAATGCCTCTATTTTTATTTTGGTAAATTTGATGTTTTTTGTTAATACCTTAGCAACCAGTACCACCATGACGAGTCTTCCTACATCTACTACAGTGCAGTCAAGCACTACCACAGGTAAAAACTATGATGAATATGTAGCAATAACTTGAAAATCATCAGTGTTATTAAATAAAATTAATTTGACTTATTTTCTCACTGACATTCCTGTGTTGAATTATATTTTAAAAAGTGAATACAAAATTAAACAATGTTCTGTACAATAAACCAGAACATTTCTGTAAGGGGTCGGGCAGAAGAAAAAGACAAAGGCCGCCACCCTTCCACAATCAACCGGCATTGTCTGCACGTGCAGGCGGCCTTATAACCGGCTTTCGCACACAGCCTCGTTGCTGGGTCTTTGTTGTTCTTGACTTCCCGAGTTCTCAAGAATTTCTCTCAGTGCTCATCTTGAGCTTTTCCCACACATTTTCACTTTCCCCCTCTCTCGGAACTAAGCCTTTTGTTTTGCCAGGCCAAGCGCCGTTTCATTTGAGGGTGTTTTTAGTTTCTCCTGTGAGTTGAGTGTTCCATATCCCTCCAGGCAGTTTCATTAGTGTAAAGGGAGAAGAGCAGTAGGACATGTCCTTTAGGGGCACCAATACTGAGGGACTGTGTTTCCCCAGCCTCATTTGCTGCTTCCTGTCTGTCAGGAAGCTGATGATCCACTGATAGGTGGCATTGCTCCCATTGAGCTGGGAGAGTATGGAGGAGAGGAGTTTAAGCACAATGGTGTTGAACGCCGAAGTAAAGTCCACAAACAGGATCATGGCATAAGTCCCGGACAGTCAAGATGTTGCAGGATGTATTGCAGTCCCATGTTCACTGCATCATCCACTGACCTGTTTGCCCGGTAGGGAAACTGAAGGGGGTCCAGCTGGTATCGTGTATTGTCCTTCAGATGAGCTAAAACCAGGCATTCAAAGGATTTAATGACCACAGACATCAAGGCGACAGGTCTGTAGTTATTCAGTCCTGTGATGGTGGGTTTCTTTAAGACCAGGATGATGGTGGAGTGTTTGAAGCTGGAGAGGACTTCACACAGCTCCTGGGATCTATTAAAGATGGGTGAAGATGGGAGCCAGCTGACCAGCACAGGCTGGAAGGGGATACGGTGTCTGGTCCCGGTGTTTTCCTGGTCTTCTGCATCTGGAACAGCCGGCTTACATCCTCTTGTGTATTCTGAGTTCTAGGAGGGAGGGTGGGAGGATGAGAGGTGTGATGGAGTTTATTGACGTTGGGGTGGGGTGGGTGAGGGAGGAGGGTGAGAGGTGTGGTAGGGGTCATCGTCTCTGGGGTGTAGTGTGTGAGGAATGTGAATCTGTCCGTCTTAAACCTGCAGTAGAAGTTGTTCAGCTTGTCTGCCAGATCTTTGTTTGCTTCAACAGGGGGTAGGGGTCATCTGTAGCTGGTGATGTCTTGCAGGCCTCTCCACACTGATGCAGGGTCGTTGGCTGAGAACCGTATGTTTCAGCTTCTTCGCGTAGCTTCTTTTAGCTGCTTGTCAGCGTGTTCCTGGCTTGCTTGTACAGGGCCCTCTCCTGACTTCTGTAGGCGTCGTCATTGGCCTGGTGAAGATAGACATCTTTAAAAACGGTGTAACAGTGGCCCTGGTGGCGCAGTTAATATGCTGTCTGTATTGAGGAGGTTCGTGGTTTAGTTTTGTTCTGTTAAAGTCCCTGAGAATAAAAAGAAGGGGTTCTGGGAATGTTCTTTTCTGGGTGGTAATTTTGTCGGCCAATGTGCACAGTGCATCATTCGCGTTGGCCTGAGGAGGAATGTAACTCTGACCAGCATGAAAAAAGAAAACTCCCACGTTTGCAGTTTCTGAAAAAAGTTTCCAGGTTTGTGCTGCAGAATTTCTGTAACGCCGTGACATCAGTGTAAAAGCAGACTCCACCACCCATTGTTTTCCCCAAGAGCTCCATTAGGCAGTCCTCGCGGTGAAGGTGGAAGCCCGGCAGGTTTAATGCAGCATCAGGGTGCGTTCACAGAGCCAAGTTTCAGTGATGCAAAGGGCAGCAGAACATGTAAAGTCCTTGTTGGTCCAGTTAAGAAGCAGCAGCTCATCTGCTTTGTTTGGAAGGGAGCGGAGGTTCACCAGGTGAATAGAGGGGAGGGCAGTGCAGAATACCCGCTGATTCAAGTTCACAAGCGTGCCTGCGCACTTCCCTCATCTGCGTTTTCACCAAGCCCCACAGAGAGCCACTGCTCCTCCAACTAAAATCTCCAAAAAAACTTTCTGGGTTTGTGAAGAAAGGATAAAGGCTATTTTGAGATGACTGCCTGATGTTTGACAGTAGATCTCTGGAAAAAGTAATGTGGTCTGAGTGACCAAACACACAGAAAATAAACAAAAACAAAGAAAGAATGAGAGAGCGCAATAGCAAATCTGCAATCCGCAGGGTCATCTTGGATCATGTGTTTTAGTTTTTGTTTTTTATGTTTTGTTTTTGATGCACTTCAGGTAAAATGTATTGATCAAACAAATATATTTAACAAGTAACAGTCTTTTAAAAGATATTTGCTTTTACTGAATTTCCTTCCAATTCTAAAAGAAATTCCTCTGTTTATTTTTAAGTACATGAGCAGTGAATATTAGTCAGTAAGTGTTTCTGTAGGATAGACCAGAACATTTCTCTTTTGTTTTCTCAGCAAGCAGTATAACCAGGACCACTCCACCTATATATACTACTGTACAACCAAGCATTTCGGGTAAGGTGTATTTATCATATAATTATATTTCAGAAATATAAATATATTGTGAATAACAGTACATCAGTGTTTCTGTGGTACAAACCAGGACATTTCTAACACATTTGCAATCCACACAGCTTCTCACTTTTTCTCTACATACACTCTCTTCTGATTTTGATTTTTTTTTGTTAAGACAAAACAGTTGTTCAATAAAATTACTTTTAATAAATGTTTTACTGAAAATCCAATGATTAATTATACTTCACCAAGCCAAATCAGATGTGAATAATGATACATCAGCGTTTCTGTACTATGAACTAGAAATGTGTAATATTTTCACACAGCTTCTCACTGTCTTTCTACACACAGTTGTGATCTTTATACATCCTGTTCTCATTGTGATACATTTTATGTTTTTTGTTGGTGCCTCAGCAATGAGTACCACCAGGACAAGTCCACCTACATCTACTACTGTTCAACCAAGCACTTCCACAGGTACGCTGTATTTATCATATAAATACATTTCTGAAATGACGTTGTGTAACAGTTTCACCCTGTCTTGCTTTACCAAGTCTAAGCTACATGTGTGTATGTGTGGGGTGGAGAGGGTTGAGAAAGAGAGAGAGAGCTCTGTGGATTTTTACTGATGTAAACATCATTTTTGTGAACTTTTTGGTTTGTACTATTTAATTTCTGTTACTTATTTGTATGATAGTGGTTAAAACGCAGGTTAATATTTTTAGATTCATTTCCACGGGATGAGGAAGACAAAAGTGTGGTGTCCATCTCCTTTTGTGCATTTTAATGTTTATTTCTCTCAGCATAATCTAGACCTAATCCAAATAAGTCTAATGTCAGAAGTAGAAAAAAAAATTTGTTTCACAAAAAAAAATGGCACAGTGCCAACATTCCTGACAACCTATTCCAGTAAATTGTGATGAACTTTAATCACCTCCAAAGAGATTCTGAAGAGCTCATTTATCAAGTAAGCCGGGTACAATGGTTAGTGATGGTGTGTACGTATTTCAGGCAGGAGCTCTGGTTTCCCTCCACAGTCCAACGACCTGCATATCAGGTTAAATGGAGATGGAAAACTGCCCATAGATATGTGTGTGTGTGTGTGTGTGTGTGTGTGTGTGTGTGTGTGTCCTGTGATGGACTGGAAACCTGTCCAGGGTGTTTCACCCTGAGTGCAGGGACAGGCTAAAGCACCCCACACTCTGTTATGGATGAATGGCACGGACGGCATGGATGAAAGAATGTGAACCTGTATAAGATTACTGATTACTGATGTGAAAAAATGACCAACATGTTAAATTAACACAGGTCGCAGATTGTAATTCACACACAGCAAAAAACCTGCATATTCATATAATTATTCATTTCAGGGAATACATTTAAATAAGCAACTATTTTGAATAATGTTCAATGTAGAAAGTTTTACCAAGTTTACCATTTCGATACCACTAATTGTTTTATATAAATGACAAACAGTGGTTCTCGGTCCTGGAAGGTCCCTGTCCATATCTGAGCATTGTATTTAGTGCAAAAATACACTGAACTCAACAACTTAGCTCATCAACAGTGGATGTCTTAGAAAAGACAAACCTGTTCAGGACAAAAGTAATTCAGGAAAAGATCCACTGATATTTAAAGCTGTGTATTTTACTGTATAATTTTATTTTGAACTTACTTTCAGTTTTAACCCTTAAAATAATAATAACATTCACTACTCTCCCAGTAATAAAGTCCTCAGAAACTCTTTAAAATTGAACACATTCCATTGGATGGGTCACAAAATGAGGAAGTTACACTTCTTATTCTTGAAAATCATGTGATCCACAAGAATGTTGTTCAGATGCAAAGCAACAATACCTGACGGTCCAGTGGCACTCAGGTTAGTAACACTAACCTGCCATCAGTTTTTTTAATGTCTGGTAACAAAACAGAAAAACACTCAGCAGTGGAGCAGTTAATTAAAAAAATTACAAATTACTTATTTTTAACTTATGTATTCAGCAGCCACTCATACAGTTTAAAAGTACTTTTCAGGAGTTTTTTAATCATGTTATGAATAAAATGTAGTTTTGCCTTTTTGGTGTAGTGTGGTGTTCCTGTCTGAGCAGATGCTACACCATGCTACACCAACCATAATTACTCTCCTCAGTTATAATGCGATTTCTGTACTGATTACTACCTGGGGAGAGTAATTTTACTACTAATTACTTTATCATTTACTCTAAAACCCACACTGGAAAAAACAAGAGAAAACTCAACTGTCCTCTCATTACTTTATATAAGAAGAAAAAAATTTGAAGTTATTTTGGCCATGTCCACACATTTTTTGTTTTAAAAATCACATCCACACAAGCACATTTTCAAAAATATCTCCAACTACATGCAATCGCAAAAAACGCTGTCAAAAGCTGTCACGCTTCAACCTGGTCCAGACAGGAATGAATAGAAGGAGGCACAGGCGCAGACTACCATATCGAAGGGGTTGGCACAATGGCCAAGCACGGAAAAAATGAACAAGAAAGGTGAGGACACAAACCGAACTAAAGTAATTGTATGCTCCCATACAGAAACTCAGGACTAACTACTTAAATTCAGAAGGTGACTAGACAGAGAACCAATGAACAGACAGGAAAAACCAAGTTAACTTGAGACAGCTGTGGGAGGTGGAGGCCAGTTCATAGTCCTACAGTGACCTCTAGCGGCCGCTGACTGGTATTGTGACAAAAGCATGCCAAGGCAACAGATGGTGATATAACCTGAAACCATCGTAAGGGAAATTAAACATATACTTAAAGGTAATCAATATATTCAGTTATATTCTAAGGCAAATCAGTATATTCAGTTTTCGATTCTTACATTTGAATGATTCTTTAAATACCATATTAAATGTGATTCTGCTGACTAATGATCAAGGTTGTGAAGCCAGGCCTGATCCGCTTAAGAGTACAGTGACATGATTAAATCAACTTTGGTATTTGTGCAAACCTTATGTATCTGAGCAAAAGAGTTTCAGATAAGGTGTTTTGTTCAGACCAGAAAGCACTTGTTCAGGGCCATTGCCATGGAGTCTTGCCATGGAGACACGGGGAGGCGCCATGGTCTCTGCCCACAAGTGATAAGAAGTCCTCTGTACGAAGGACGAGCTGGGAGAATCTTCAACCTGGGACCGCCCCGGGATGAACGTTCTTCTCCTTCTTAAGAAGAAAATAAAGTCTTTGTCCTGAGCGAAGAATCTTTTGTCAGTTCGCTGATTTTCTTACCGCCATTACACCATATAGCATTGGTGACCAATCAGAAGCCTTGGAGCGGGGAACTTCATCACAGACATATATAGATAGACACCACATTCACTGTGTTCCCCAGTTGACACAAAACATCAGTGCGTCAGCCATATTGCGGGTAGCAAAGCGCTATATAAACTAATATGGGTAGACGTGGAAACTGGGTTTTCAGATGAAAAATTAACCTTTAAAACAGAATTGTTTACATTCAACAGATTGTGGTGAATCATTTTAAACACAATTCTTTATATCCTTTTGTGTACTAAAAATGGCAATCAGTAACACAAAAACTTGACCAATGTCTGAAAGTCAAAATACTTTTAACAGTGAAATGATACACTCAGTGACAAAAAAATACAAACATTTTATAGTACACTGTCACGGCGCCCCTTCTTCTCCAGGCACACAAGGCAGGCACACTTACACCACTCCAATTCAAAGTGCTTCATGTCTTTATTTCCAACAACCACGAAAACAAAACCGGCAAGAGAGCCAGACTCAAGAACTATAGCTTCTAAACCAAAGGAGACAGGAGTTAAAAAAAGCAAATGTGATGGTGATGGACGATGCAGGTCGGTCCCACACAAACTAAATACTAAAATCTTAAACCCCAAAACAAAATCACTAGTCTCAAATAAAACACACCTGTAACTGAAACACAACAACCCACCACCACTCCATAATGAAAGTTCCCCAAACAACCCAAAACCAAAAATAGGAAAAGGACAGCCTCTAGTGGCCGCCCACCATTACTGTCCCCAGACATGACATGCACACATGGGCTCATAACTCATTCCTCTCTCTCACACACAAACACCATGTGGTGTTATCACTATAGTGGCTAGGTATTAAATAAATACAGGACAGGATCTAAACAGAACTGTCTTACACAGCTTTTTCTGTGTGTTGCCACTGTAATTTAAGAGTGTTCAGTCTAGCATTGTGGTGCAGCCTTCGTTTGTGGAAGACAGACGCAACTAAATTAAAGAGCATTAATGATGGTTGTCAATTCCAAACTGTGGCCCGAACAAACTGATTGCTCAAAGATAAACTGACTGCTTGCTCTGATGTTGACTGTCGGATAACACAATCCGCTACTCTGACCACCTTGACTGTACCCTCAAAAGGAATCATCAGACCTCCCTCGTTTTATAATGTGAACAAGTGGTAGCTTTGATCATTTGATGCTGGTACACCATGTCAGTAAACTAGCATGGCACACATCACAGGACAACTTTCTCAAAATCTGTCGAACAATTGTTTTTATTATATTTGGCCATTATAAAAAAAAAATCCCGTATTATAGTGCTTGCGTTTAGCCAAAAGTTGTTTGGAGGCTGCCTTGGAACACAGGAATACATAGATTTGCTAACTTAGCCTGGCTCAGATTTATAAAATGGGATTTCATAAAGCCCAAATATAATCAAAACAATTCTTCAGCCTTACCTCTGAAATGTAATCCCCCGGGATCTGGTTAGGAGCATACAGCAATTTGTACAGCCTCAAGCAGCACGTGCGTGAGGCATCTTTATCACTGTTCACTCTCGCAATTTGGCTGCAATGTTGATATGCAATGCGTCTAGTAATGTCTATGGACATCAGTACCAGAGACCGTGGGCAGAGACAGTGTCCGTGTTGAATATAATAGCATCCGAAGCTTACTCTGATGTCTGTGTCCTTCATACTGGATAGACAGTAACTCCGAGTATAAACTAGCGCTGTCACACGATAAAAAAAAAAAACCAAACAATTAATTACAAGCACTGTGATTAATTAATCTAGATTAATTGCACACTTTTTTGCTGTAAAAGTATTTAAAAAATTTTCTGAATTTTATGAGCGAATGAATAATCAACATTACAGACTTTTTTACTTAACTGTTTTTGCACCGATCATGTGCAGTAATGGTCACAGCAATCAAAAATATGACCTAATATGCTGAGGGAAATAATCAAAAGTGCTTCAGCAAGAACGATAATAGAACCAATTCATCTATAAAGTGCAGTATATGTACACATACGTACACATGTACATACACATAACAGGTGTCAGAAGTACTTTAAAATGGGGGTGTGCTGCACTTGGCGTCTCGTGTGTTTCACTCATACGTCACCCCCTAATAGTTCTGATGATTTATGCTGCCTTGCCAAAAAATGATCCCATTAAGTTTATACAGTTTATAGTCAATTTATAACACTGATAATGATGAGAAATAGGCAAATAATATGCATAATCAAAGATAATTATATTTTATTTAAATGCAAAGAGCCTAGATAGATGTTTAGAGGTGCACAGAGCCAGTTTATACAGTCAGGTTCTTACACTGAGAAGTGCTACCGTGAAGCAGGACACAGATTACTTCAGATCATGTCATGCTAACAGCTTTTGGTGATTCTGGACAGTGGCAATGTTTCCTGGCTTCAGACAGCATTCTGCAAACTGCAGAAAAAAGGCATTTTAGAATCAGAAAACTTTATTGATTCTAGAGGAAATGTAATGACGGCTAATACACAGATTCCAGAGTAGTGACATGCACTCATATTAAAAGAGCTTTTCACCATAAATCAGTGACCCAAATACAAGATAGCACAGACCATCTTCCATAATGCTTGGTAGCACAGAATCCCAAGACTGTGCAGAAGGGCACGGAAGCATGTTTCAACAGAACACCGGGCCGGGTTAAAGTCACGTGGTGCAATTGATCAGCGTTTATTTTTTTCATGCATTATTTTTCCTGTGATTAATGGATCGAAATTAACATGTTAATTGGACATTCCTAGTATAAACATGCCAACACTTCTAACTAGGTTGAGAGCAGTAGTACTTTGTATACGTCGGGCATGGTAAAAAAAAAAAAAAGGTGTCCGTTTAGTGCACGTAGTGTCCATCGTTCCGCACTGTGTTTTTTGGCTATTATTAGTGCACCATCCGGGTACTTTGAGTGCACTGAATTTTAGCTTGGTTGTCAGTGTGAATGCACTATGCGCTAATATTGCGCACTAAAAGTAGGCAAGTGGGCGATTTTGGACACACCCCTAATGTGAACACAGCGCATACTGTGACATCAAATGAAGAATTCAAAAATTGCTGTTTTGTTTTCAAAAACCTCCTTATTCTCTGACCCAAAATGCCATTTACGTGTGGACGAAAGGCCAAAATGCATAGAAAAACCTCTTTTTAGAAATACCTGTGTACACATGGACATGGCCTTAAAAGACTCTTCAACTCTTCAAGGCCAAACATATAGTCACTGACAAATTCACGGTGTGAGTAAATTTTATTTCGCGCTTTCTGAGGGGTTTCTGATTTGTGGTAGCATTTTACATTAACAATCACAAAATAAAGATTATTTATGTCAATGAGTCGATAATTACTTATTCAACACCTTGACCCTTGACTGAGCATTAGTTCATCAGTTTGTCATTAGTTCATTTTTCACCTACTAACTTTTCAGTAACAATGAGTACCATGGAGTACTTAAATTGCTCGTGCCAGCTTGTATGCAGAACAGCTTCACTGTGCAATCTCATAGGTTTGATTATTCCTTTCATTCTCTTATCGAACTATTAATTGCTGTTTTTGTGTGCCTCCAGATAAAATGATGATCTTCACTACTAATAACACAAGTCACAAATAACACGAGTCATTAATAACATGAGCCCATACACATGGGGTGACACAAGAAACTTTGCTGACACTTTCAGGAACATACCCAGCATGCTCAATATAGAACATATAGAACATTCTTCCACTCTCAGGGTATTAAGCTGAGCCAAAAAAACTGGACTAGAAAGTGTTATGTGTCAGGGCTCCTTTAATGTCAATTGGTTCCATTTAAGATTAGCATATTGGCTCCATGTTTGGTCTTTTGAATCTTTTGACTTTTGAATATTTTAAAAGAAAAGATGATCAATAATTTCATCAATATAGAACATGGTATCATATTCCTAGGTGCACTCCGCACTCATCTACATTCATATACACTCATTCAAAGAGTTCATATAGACATCCTATAATCATAAGGTGGCATTAAATTCAAGTTTTGGTGAGCTATTTTCTTTCAATCAATTTAGGGATTCTTTTTATATATTTATGTTTTCACTGAACATTCTCAAGACTATATGTTCAAGTGTCTCTGGATTTTCAATAAATTAATGCTCAATGACTTTGCATTACACACATATATGCACACACAGACTGGGGCTCAGGAAAGGCATTACAATATTTTTCAGCCATATGCTGTGGGCACAGTTTCTGATTTTAACATAATGCCTTTTTTACAGGAGCTTTTAGCATTTCTGGTAAAGATCCTTGTACAAACTACACCTCTCTGGACCAACCCTGGAGATCCAGTAATACCACTGGATCAGGCATATGTGACAATTACTTCAACTGGAATGGCTGGTATCGGCTGTTCTACCATGGGAAGAACATCCGTATGTCAGAGAGCTGTGTTCCTGCATCCAGATGTAGTACTTATTACAGTCTGTGGCTCAACGGTCCTCATCCTCAGATAGAGGATGGAGTGGTCACTCTCCAGGTCTGTGGGAATGAAGGTAGTGACTGCTGCTACCACAGGTCTACCACAATTAGAGTGAAAGCATGCCCAGGAAACTACTACATCTACGAGTTTGTCAAGCCAGGCTACTGCAATGCAGCTTACTGTACAGGTAGTCTGATTACTTTGTCCAGTACTTACGTATTTTTACCGTTTTTCTGAATAAAATATGTACCCATAACTATTGCTTTTTTGTCTAAAGATACAAGTACCTTAAGCCTGACCACTGACCTAGCAACACTCGCCGGTGCAGAACCAGCCACAAGTAAGTTTCCACTGGATGTACGTTTGACCCACTGAATTTCCCCAGGAAGTAAAAGTTCTAATTGATGTGTATTTTACAGAAGCATCCATTTATTTAGTCCCATTTTGACACTGTTCTGTGGGCCATATGATTATCAAATGCATTTTGTGTTGTTGGAGAAGTAATAAATAATGCCATTATAATTATAGATTTACCAATCAGTTTAAAAGGCTAATAAATATTATTTTGTATGTTTAGCTTTTTAAGTTATTCCGTTGATCACATGGCTCTGTGTGCAAATGCAAATCACATCTCTGTGATGCCCAAATCAGTGTCTGGCTTGCTAAGTAATTTTCTGTTATGCCCTGTCTTAATTCTCCTTTTCCTGTGTGCATTTTGTTTACATTACCAGTCACGCCCCACCTTTGTTTATATGTCTCATTTACGTATGGTTTGGTTCTGTCATGCCCTGCTCCACATGGTTTCTTTTTGAGCTCCACCCTGTTTAGTGCCTACTCCTGTCAATTTGTTAACCCACTTTGTCAGAGGTGTTCCTGTCTGCCCTTGTGTACTTATACTCCTGCTCTGTGTTTGTTCTTCATCGGTCCACCATGGCCTTTCCGTCATGTCTGTCGGTGGTCTTGTGACACCTTCCCATCTCTGTGTTCTGTTGCCCAGAGATTCTGTTTTTGTTTCGGCTCATTCACTCTGCAATTTTTTCTGGTTGGTCCTCCCTTTGTTTTGTAAAGCAAACCATTTGTCACACAAGAACACACCACATCATAGCACACAATGTGAACAGTGTGAAATTTTTCCTTTGCATTTAACCCATTCACCCAAGTGAAACAGTGGACAGCTGACGGTGGCGCAGTGGTGATATTGGTAGTCTTGAGATTCAAACCCACAGCCTTCCAATCACAGGAGCAACTGTCTGACCACCAGCTGCCCTATTTTGTTCAGTTCTATTCAATTCTCCACCTCTAGTCCTCCCTACAAACCATCTCGGATGGACCGATTGATAAGAGGACATAGGCGGTGATAACTACATATTTGTTTAAATGATATTCAGGACTGGGCCACGCTAGGAAGAGAGGCCAGGCCCCAGGACAGCCATAAGCTGCTAGAGTGGCTTTGGCTCCTCCATGAAATTAGCAGTGATGAGTGCATAAGCTGGCTATCAGGCTTGGTGGGTGTCATCTAGAGGGAACAGCTTTGGGACTCAGGCCAGGAAGTAAACAGTGGGCATAAGTGGTGTGGTGGGGCTCCAGAGCACACATCCTCAGAGGTTTCTCATGATTTTCTGGTGAGATCCCTGTTGCTGCCAGGGCCCCTGGTGCACTGGAGAGCTTCTCACTGGCACATCATTGTGCTCCAGAGAGTGCTTCCATGCCAACTCCCACAAGTGCTCTGGAGGACACTTCATCCCTGGCTTCCCCATCTGTGTGGCAACTGCAACTCCTTGTTTCTGTCAGCATCCTCTGGTGCTACAAAGAGCTCCTTGCTTGCACCTTCTGCAGCACTTTTCATCACTCCCTGCTTGACCTAGAGCTCTGGAGAGCACACCATTGCCACCTCCACCTGCCATTCTGGAGAATGTGCCAACACCAGCTCTCCCGGCTGCTCTGAAGATCATGCCATTGCTGGGACCCCCTGCTGCTCTACTTCACCCACATTTCATGAGGCTCTGAAGGGCTTTTCGTTGCTGCTAGTGCTTTGTGCTGCTCTTGAGGGTTGTTCTAAATCAATGCCAGTCTCTCCTGTTACTTTGCAGAGCACTGCCTGCAGCTTCAGGGCACACCACACCCTCGGCTGTTTCTAAGGGCTCCTTATTGCCACCACCATCCCCAGTTTCTCCAGAGGGTTCCAAGTTGCTGCAGGCATCACCTACTCCTCCAAAGGGATACCACGAGTGAAGGATGAGGTTTGGCTGGGCATGAGACCCAAATGTCTGCGTGCAGAGAGCTACCTACTTCCTGTTTATATACCCAGAGATGCGAGTCAATTCCAGTGCCTGATGACATCACATGACCTGGTGAATGTGACAGTACTACCCCCCCAGGACCGTCACACGTCGGACCCGGTAAGGAGGAGGATACCCAATAATGGTAGTCCTGGATGAGCGAGGGGTCCAGGATGAAGTGTCCATGAACCCGGGATTGTTCTTCTGGGCCATAGCCTACCCAGTCGATGAAATACTGGGTGCCACGATCATGGCATCACGTATCCAGGATTCGCCAAGCTGGAAGGTGACAGGGTTGATGCGATGAGTGATCTTGTAGGGGCCAATGAACCGGGAGGTGAGCTTCTTGGATTCGGTGTGGAGGTTGATGTTGCGGGTGGAGAGGTAGACCCTGTCACTGACATGGGACAGTCTTTCCGGAGGGCGCCAACGGTGATGTTGATGACAGTTCTACCCAAACGAGATAGCGGGCCCTGGCAATCGCTCACGAAACACCAAAGGAAGCGCTCCAGTTGTTGGTTGGTCCGCTCCGTCTGACCATTCGTCAGAGGATGGTATCCTGAGGATGGGTTGGTGGTGACGTTGATCAGATGGCAGAAAGCTCTCCAGAACTTGGCCGTGAACTGGGGCCCTCTGTCCGAGACGATGTCCTTGGCTAACCCATGCAAAGGGACTACATGCTCGAGAACCAATTCAGCAGTGGTTTTAGCTGTGGGTAGTCTGGTCAGAGCCACCAGGTGCACAGCCTTGGAGAACCGGTCAACTATGGAGAGGATGGTGTTCTTGCCGAAGGAATCCGGTAAGCCAGTGATGAAGTCAAGGGCAATGTGGGACCAATGTCGACGTGGTACAGGTAGGGGTTGAAGATCACCAGATGTCGTGGTATTGGTTGATTTGGCCCGGGCACAGGTCGCACATGCTTGAACATAATCTTTGGCATCAGAGGCCATACTAGGCCACCAGAAGGCTCACTGAAGGCTCTGGAAGTACCTGGGTGGCTGGCGATGGTAGATGAGTGGGCTCACTGGAGAGCGTCCTGGCGAAGTCCAGTGGGAACAAATAGTTGACCAGGAGGTGTGTTAGCAGGAGGAGGTTCCAAGGTGTGTCCCTGACGGACTCTGTCTTCTAACCCCCACCGGAGAGGAGCCATGATGCAGGACAGGCACGGGGTCTGCCCAGGGACTCTCCACTTGATGTTGTCGGGAGAGTGCGTCAGCTTTGGTGTTCTTGGACCCTATGAGACGGTATGAGAGATGAAAATGAAACTGTTCAAAGAACAAAGCCCACCGCACCTGCCTCGGGTTGAGTTGCTTAGCCTGTTGAATGGTCATGAGGTACTGATGGTCCGTCCAGACCAAGATGGGGTTATTGCCGCCCTGGAGCCAGTGACGCCATTCCTCTAAAGCCCACTTGATGTACCCGTACCGTTGTTGTGTGGGATTGAATTTTGTAGAGAAGAAGCTTCAGGGATGCAACTTTTGGTCTGGACCTTGCTGCGAGAGGACAGCTCTTATGCCCACATCGAAGGCATCCACCTTGACAACGAATGGTTTGGCTGGATCAGGATGAAGCAAGATGGGAGCTGAAGTGAATTGACGAGAGAGTTTTCTGAAGGCTTGGATGGCAGACGGGTTGAGGGTGAAGTCTCTTCGGGTAGGCTTGGTGAGGGCAGTAAGAGGTGCCACAGTTGAACTGAAGCTCCGAATGAATCGGCGGTAGAAATTAGGGAATGTTGCAGCTGTTTAAGCATCGTGGGTAGGGGCCATGAACGCACAGCCTCCAGCTTCTGGGAATCCATGGCCACACCCTGAGAGGAGATGACAAAGCCAAGGAATGTGGCGGTGTGCTGGTGGAAAGCACATTTCTCTGACTTACAGAAAAACTAGTGGGCCAGCAACCTCTTGAGGACTGCCCTGACATGCTGGGTATGCTCCTCTAAGGTCTTAAGAGTAAATGAAAAAATCAACAAGGTAGGTGAAACACCATCTACCCAGCATGTTATGGAGGACGTCCTTGATGAATTGCTGAAATACGGCAAGACTGTTGCACAGTCCAAACAGCATAACTGGATGATAGGACTGATAGCTAGGGGCCAACTCTCATTGGCGGTGATGTTTACAGGCCAAGCTAACACCTCATTCTTAATCCCCAACTGGCCAGCAAACGCCAGATAGATGAAATTCCCAGCTGCCTCTGAATCAACAAAAGCAGTGGTCATGATATGTTGGTGACCCTCATAAAAGGCAGTGCGAAGCACCACGTCACTCCACGTAGTTTGGACGGCAAGGGTCCGAAACTTGGCTGTATATTTAGGTGATTAAGTTTAGAATCCAGCCCCACCTCTCTCTCAGGATGTTGAAAGGCCGCCTTGAATTGTTGTGTGAAAGCAGGGTAGAAATATGCAGTTTCACTGTTGGACCTCAAGATGGCTGTAGCCCACTCTGCTGCCTGCCCAGTGAGAAGGGAGGTGAGAAGTGCAATCTGGCTCCGGTCTGAGGGATAATGGTTGGGCTGGAACTCAAATAACAGATAATAGAGTACTCACTGTATCACGAGTGAAGGATGAGGGCATGAGGCATGAGACCCAAATGTCTGCTTGCAGAGAAGTACCTACTTCCGGTCAATTCCAGTTCCTGATGACATCACGTGTGCGTGTGACAAAACCCCATCTCCTAGTACCAGCTTTGTTGTCTGCCTAGCCCCTCATCTGGTCCCTCATCCAGCCCTTAGTCTTACTTTCTGTTGTATCTTCCGGTTCATTTTCCTTGCCCGTGTCTGGACCTCCAAGTGGTGCCCATTACCCGTCCTCTAGACCAACTTCAGCCATTCCCTCCAATATCAGGCCATGTGTTTCTGATCATTTTCAGTATCGCGATGGCCTTCCATTTGCTCCTGTTTGGTCCTTGCCACCCTTGTTCAGTAATATGTCCTTTTTGTTTCCTCCTGTGTTCTTTCAATAGCCTGTCTCTGTTGTTAATTGTTATAGGTGTTCAGGTTCTGTGTCTGTCCCTGTTCCTTATTATATTTCTATAGTTGCACTGTAGATAACCTCAATGGACTACTGGCTTTGACATGATTTGGACTTGTCTATGTGAATGTTACTTGATTTGAATGTTCCCTTTGGTTTACTTCATTGAGTCTGCAATTGAGTCTTGAACTGTAACCACTCCAGAAGCAATCATAAAACATTTAGTGAAGGAGTTAGATATTAGAAATTTTATAGAATAAAAAACAGAAAGCGGACCATTTGAGTCAATAATACATGCCTTTATTAGCTCCATTTCCCAAATAAATTAGTAATTTAATTTAATTTTAGCTTTTGAATTTTGCTGAGTTTAAACTGTAAAACTAATAACAGTACTAAAACAAAAATTATTCTATAATTAGGTTTGCGCAAATTTGAGACTGATGTATCAGCACGTGTACGTCAGTGAATTAGGGGTGTTGCATTTCTCTTGAATTGCTTGTTTAAAAGAAAGATTAATGTGTGATTTGACTGTTTCCACAGCAACTCTTTCAGCCATCTCAGCTTTTGACCCCTGTTACAACTACACTGTTCTTAATGACACCTGGAGGACGGTGTACAGTTACTATAGTTACAGCTACTACCCTTACGGTTACTCCAGCTACTACAGCAGTCATGATGACACGCTAACTGAATGGAATGGCTGGTATCGGCTTTATCTGCTGGGAGCAAACGCCCAGATTTCTGAGTGGTGTGTGTATTACATGACATCTGGTGGTTACACTCCACTCTTGCTTGCTGGCTCGCATCCTCGTTTGAAGGATGGCATAGTGACCAGAGAAATGTATGGACCTTATAGTTATGGATACTACAGTGGCCAGTGCAATTACTACAGGTCCAACCCAATCCAAGTGAAAGCCTGTCCAGGACAATACTATGTCTACAAGCTTGTCAGACCAGATGTTTCCATTCCGATGCCAATTTACTCTGCAGGTAAAGCCTTTTACATATATCTTTCATGACAAGCTGTCTGGAGGATATTTAGTCACAATCATATTGTTAAAGGAAATGTTCAACATTACAGACAGGTTCTGTTAGACATCTCTAAACAAACTCTTTTAAATATACAACCCACTTGTTATATGTAGAACTGTTGGTAATATAACAAATCAAGGTTAAAGTTATACAATTTTACTATCAAATTCCCACCCAAATAATAAACTGCATTTTTTGTATTTAAAATCAACAAAGTTGTTCCGCAAAGTCCCACTTATGACCCCTGCACTAAATACACTGCTCTGGACCAACCCTGGAGAGCCAGTAATGAGACTGGACTGGAAGTCTGTGACAGAAACTTCAACTGGGACGGCTGGTACCGACTGTTCTACCGTGGGATGAACATCCGGATGTCAGAGAGCTGTGTTCCTACATCCAGATGTGGAACTTATTATAGTCTGTGGCTCAATGGTCCTCATCCTCAGACAGAGGATGGAGTGGTCACTCGCCAGGTCTGTGGGAATGGAGGAAGTGACTGCTGCCTCTACAATTCTGCTCTAATTCGTGTTAAAGCTTGTCCAGGGGATTTTTACGTGTATGAGTTTGTCAGACCACTCACCTGCAACATGGCCTACTGTACAGGTACAACCTTTGATGCATAAAATTACAGTATATACTACATTTTAAATTTTTTTAGAGTATCAAGAATTCTGTTTTACTCTTCCCAGACAAGACCACAATTACTCCAACTTCTGCCCCACCAACAGAGGCCAGTAGTGCAGCATCTCCCATGGACATGAGTAGGTTGCTTTAAAGAGTCCGATGCTTTTGATGACAAAATATGTAACATACACTACTGGTCAAAAGTTTTAGAACACTCCAATTTTTCTGTTTTTTTGTATTGAAATTCAAGCGGTTCAATGTCTCATTGTTCATTCTGCAGAAAGTTCTTCCCAGCTATGTTACAGAAGTTCCCATAAGTCCACTTATAGGTTGCTTTGCTTTGACTCTTCTGTCCAGTTCATCCTAAAGCAGCTAGATGGGTCTGGAGACTTCTGGCCACTCCATGTTTTCCAGCTTGCCATCTTGTTCTTTTTTCTAAGAGTTCTGGCATAGCTTGGACTTATGTTTTGAGTCACTATCTTGCTGTAGGATGAACCTGACGAACTAGGCACATACCAGAGGTACTGCATGGCGCTACAGAATTATTTCCCATTTCTGGGTAACCTTACCATTTTTAACCCTCTTGCTGTTCAGTACTATCCTTTGTACCATTTCATGATGTTCATTGGACTTGAACTCTCTTTAATTTCAATAAAAATAGCTTGAAATACTGGGGTGTTCTAAAACTTTTGACCGGTTATGTATATAAAATCTTTTCTGAGCAAATTGGTCAAGCTACATCATAAACTACATGTAAATAATCTATGTGCTCAGACACAGTATAAAACTTGTACATCTGTAACGGGGAGACACCAAGGAGAGGGAAGGGGATGACGCACACAACCGAAGTAGATACACGTTAGAGTTTAATCAAACAGAAAATACACACTGGCAACAACCCTGAGCCCCGGCTCGAGGGGACAAACAAAACAGGACGCTGCAGACCCGTGCTCCCCAAACGAACAAAAGAACCAAAAAACAGGGATGGTCAGAGCTTCCGAGCTCCACCACGGTCAGGAGCGTGGGATCAGGCGGGGGCGCAGAACGTGCTGCCCCTCAGGGAAAAACGGAGGGAACACGGGCCTGAAAGACAAAACG
>JBBPCX010113327.1:0-20982 GCA_037974365.1 Hydrocynus forskahlii
TGTGATTCTTAATTTGTTTTTATGCTTCTCAGTTTTGTTTTTGTGCTTCTTAATTTGATTTTGTGATTCTCAATTTGATTTTGTGATCCTCCATTTTGTTTTAGTGATTCTTAATTTGTTTTTGTGTTTCTCAATTTTGTTGTTGTTTTCAAAATTAGTTTGTATTTCTCAATTTGTTGTGTTTAATAATTTATTGGTGTGGTTTGCACTTCAGGGCCACCATGTTGACATTCTCAAATAGAAAACTTATT
Source organism: Hydrocynus forskahlii (assembly GCA_037974365.1). Taxonomy (NCBI): domain Eukaryota; kingdom Metazoa; phylum Chordata; class Actinopteri; order Characiformes; family Alestidae; genus Hydrocynus; species Hydrocynus forskahlii. Next base: position 252 of record JBBPCX010113327.1, read on the forward strand.
ATGCATGAGCATAAATTAATTTTCTCTTTGTCACTGTAACTATTGTGTCTACATAGCAGTCATTTTATTACACAATGCTCAACTAATCTAAATTCAGTGACAAACATAAGAAATTACATGAGTAAATGGCTGGTATGCTGTTAATGATTTATTTATCAATCAAAAATGCTTTACAAATATACTACCAGTCAAAAGTTTTAACACACTCTGAGATTTTCTGCATTTGCAAGGTACTCACTTAATAAATAATAAATGTACACTCAATATTCTTTACTAACAAATAGTTTATATTTATTTACTAACTGATGCATACAAATACATACAGAATGTTCACAATTTGAGTTTCTTTATTAGCCAGAACTCTTTTAGCCAGACAACTCTTTCCAAAAAGTGATGAAACAGTTAACGAGTGTAAAGTTAAAGGACAGTCTAGAATTTGGCTCTGCATCACCACACAACCAGTTTATAGGATGTCAGACATGCGCTGTTACAGATTCTACCCATCTTATGAAGGAAACTTGATTTATTTGACTTTTTTTATTTATAGTTGTTCTCTCAACAACCTTCCAGTGTTTAACAAGAATAAAAATCAGTAGTTTGTGACATGAATGGACACATATAAGCATATCATCATGTAACGTTTCTCAGTATGACGCTTTTATTATTCAGCCGTTAGCATTTCCACCAGAACGAGTTATTTCCTCGTTTGCCGACCAATCTTATTAAATGTCAGGTTGCATCAGAGAGACGTTTCTGTAGCAGAAAAAAATGACAATGTCAGGATAATGTCACTGATCTTAAAGGAATCTAAATGGAATGGGGATTGATTAAATATCATGTTGGTTTATGGGAACATCTCAAGGGCAAACGTCAAGTCAAAAGCAAATTTTAACCCTTCATAAAGAAAGAGCGAAAGAAAGAGAGAGAGAGAAAGAGAGAAAAAGTGGGAAAGAGAGAGAGACGAAGTAGAAGACAGATGTAGAGATAGACGAAGAAGAGAAAGAGAGAGAGAGAGAGATAAACAAAGAGGGTGAGAGAGCGGGAGAGAGAAGAAAAAGTGAGAGAGAAAGAGAATAGGAAGAGAGAAAGAGACAGAGGGAAGAGGGAGAGGAGGAAGAGAGAGAAGAAGAGGGAGAAAGAGGGAAAAGGAAGAGAGAGAGAGAGAGAGAGAGAAAGAGAGAGAAGGAAGAGACACAGAAGAGAGAGAGAGAGAGAGAGAGAGAGAGAGAGAGAGACTGAGAGAGAGAAAGAGACTGAGAGAGAGAGAAAGAGAGAGACGGTAGCGTTTAAAAATACAACACCCAGAACGCACTTGGGCAAGTGACGTCACCAGGAGGCGCCAGCCAAGTGGTGTGTGTTCCAGTCCTCTGAGGTGACTGTGTTGTGTAGAGGTGAGTGGATTCTGCATGTTTTCCTTTTCACTATAGGGTTTATTTAACTATGTTGTGAAGTGGTCGTGGAGCAGAGGGACTATGATGACTTAAAAAAAAGTGATTGACACCTTTGAGTGTGTGGGTTAGCTCAAAGGACCTCTGACCTAAATAACTGTGACTTGTAAGTTATTTTGAAATAAATGTAATATGTAAAATAAATAAATAAATAAAATGAAGTAATTAAAAAAAAATGTAAGTTATCTTACTGATAAACACCACCAGCAGATGCTGTCCTTCTCAAACATGACTGCTGAACAATGTAAATAAATAATAAGTATTATATCTACTGAATACTGTGCCTTACTCATTAATATGCATTTCTATTATGGTAAATCCCACCAGTTTTTCAAAATGCATAATTTTGTAGTTCAGGTGTGAACAATGTCTTCTAAAATGATGTTTGTAAAATAGTGCAAACTGAAGCTTGTAGAGCAGCTGTTCAACTTATAACTTATAAGATAGTAACTACGGGTTAGGCACTTGTAGAAATATAGTCCTCAAATATAGACATTTTTGGGATAAACATCAAATAGACATTTTATGGACTTTCCTATATGATTTATGGCTACATTATTCATTGCCTAAATATATTTCCTCCTAAATGCAGGGGTATTATTAAATATTCCCATCATTCACAAGAGCTTACCTCTCACAAAAGTGAAATATATGCATGTATGTGTGTATTCGTTCCTTTTTTTTATGCAGGCCTTGTCATGGCGCTGGCAGGAGTCCGTGTAATTGAACTTGCTGGGCTCGCCCCTGCACCTTTTTGTGGAATGATCCTAGCAGACTTTGGGGCAAAGGTGGTTCGGGTAGATCGGACAAAGGTTGCGATGGCTGTGGATACTTTAGCAAGAGGAAAGCAATCTGTGGCCTTAAACCTGAAGAGTCCTGAAGGCGTAGCGGTGCTGAAAAGACTGTGCATTCAATCAGATGTCGTTCTTGAACCCTTTCGGAAAGGTTGGTAAGCTCATGTCTGTTTTGTAAACGTGTTATCAACCTAATTAATAAGCATTAACATATGAACTTCGGGCATGTTTAAACATATGATGTTGCAGGGGTTAAAATACATAAGAGTAAAGTAAACCCACTGTCCTGTAGCATAAACAATGAGTAAATTAGTGATGAATTATTTTGCTTGATGTCATTGTGGCGTATAATGCCATTAAAACTGTCCATCCTCTGTGAATGAAGGTACTTTACTCATGATTAAAGCTTAATCTTGAACTCTCTTATGCTATTTTAGATTCAAACTCATTACCTCATTATGAAAATTACATTTTCCCACTTATGGTAGACTGGCAAGTGAACTGGTTTCCAGTCCTCATCCTTGAAACCCAAAGAGGAATAACTGGCCCTCATCTAGCTATCCAGTCTTTCCTGCTGCTCTGAGCTCCAGTTTATACAACTTAAACCTCTCTCTCTAAGCTGTGCTGCACCTCCCATCTCTCTCTCTGCTGTGTTAAAGGGGTGATGGAGAAGTTGGGCTTAGGTCCTGAGGAGCTGCTGAAGGAGAATCCTCAGCTGATCTACGCAAGGCTCACTGGCTACGGTCAGAGTGGCTCGTATGCCAAGGCTGCTGGGCATGATATCAACTACCTTGCCATGTCGGGTATGTAATTTGCCCACTCCAGAGCTTTACATCATCTGCTGTTGCAAAGTATGGCATACATAGTGGTTGAGTCAACAAACCCCCCAAAAATGTATAATAAGTATACTTAGTGATTTATATTTTGTAGTAGGTTAAAGTTATTCTTATGATCTTATGTGATGGTAGTGGTATTGAAAGAATATAATTTAAAAATCAAGTAATTTATGAATATTTTTTGGAAATTGAACATATTTACAAATACAATAAAATGACAATCACTAATGCAAGCAGTTCCTTGTTGTAACTTGTATTCAAATATTGTGCCCACAGAGGAAATCCACCAATTAAAAATAATTATTACAAAGTTATAAAATAGTGGTTTACTGTCAGATTGAACATGTTAATTTGAATCTTAGATTTCTTGACAATGCTTGAGGTTGGAGGTCTCTGGCATAAGTACTGTAATTATGTATAACTTCCTGTTCTAAAGAACCTACATCTGAAAATGAAAAAGTTTATAACTCCAGTACTTTTTAGTCTTACAGTGCCCTGCAAGTACCTCTTTGCTAAGCATATGTTCTGCGTACACTGTACAGTAAATTATGAAAAACCCTCTCAGGTAACATATTGCAATAAGTCTCACTGAGGTCGCCTTTAGAGACATTATACTTCTCAGACGTCTGGTTTCTACTGTAAACAATTTCGACTCTCAACAGTGCACCATTTATTACCAAACCACGCTGTAGGACTTTGTTTACTTGTAGACTGAAAAAAATGCAATTTTGAAAAACTGATGGATTTTCTCTTTAATATTATGCAGTAACCGAAATTATTGAGAGTAAAACAAATCTGTGCAACCTTTTCTCAGTTTTGCACAAATAGTTTTCTCCCAGGCACCCACTGCTTTTATCTGTGGCTCCAATCCAGCGATCATCTCTCCTTTAGTCTTAACACAGACAATCTAATAGGGAGCATGGGAATCTTCATAAAAACATAGTATAAATGCAAAAACTATTTTAAGCCATGCTAAATGCTGTTTTTTCCAGTTTGTTTGTAGTGATGCATACACACCATCAGCAGCTTGATTTAAAGAGTAAAGGCCAATAAGACAAAATGTGGTACAAACATGTTTTAAAGGAAAATTGATTCAGGTACTTCAGTCAGTTCAGATGTGTCAGATTTCAGATTTGTCTTGCCCTACAAAAATATATTTTACCCAATTTTACCATAAAAGCCACACAATTTTGGTTACATGCTCTTGACAACAGGTTTTTTTTTTAATGTTGGATGCCTTAATCCTTAGGGCAAAAGCTGTTGAAGTTAATGATATCTGAAAAAGGATTGGGCCAACTTTCCACAGTGTTAAATGTAACACAAGGCATCTCTTACACTTGCCAGTGTTCATGAGTCCAGAACAAGGACTGGAGGAGACACACAACCACAACAAAAAAGAAAGATTGCTGTTTATCTCAAGTTGACTAAAGATGACCTGAATGTGGGGCTGTTTTACTGCTGTGCATTGGCAGTTTGGTGTCACTAAGGATGTATGTCTATGTTCTAAAATAATTTAGGTAATGCAACAAAACAGTGTTCCAAAAATATTAGAAAGCAAGAGCATAGTGAATTCTATGTAGAGGAATACCGCTTAACCATCTTACAAGACGGAGTCATTTGGTTGAGGTGGCTCTTCATACAAGATGTTCCACTTGTCATTAAATTATATAAACATTAGATTATAACCTATATATTATTTACATCAGTGATTTATTTTTTATATATGGTTTCGTTTTGTGCATGCATATGTACATTATTTCATTCCACTCTTCATGGCCCTATCATCTTCTGTCGCAGGATTGCTATCCATGTTAGGTCGCAGCTCAGAGAAGCCTTATTCTCCACTGAACCTGGTGGCAGACTTTGCCGGAGGAGGTCTAATGTGTGCCCTGGGGATCGTCCTGGCCCTGTTGGAAAGAAGCAGGTCAGGTCAAGGCCAAATCATCGACGCCAGCATGGTAAGTTCCTGTTTAACTCTGATTGCAAATGTCTTTCTGAACGACCTGGAGAACTACAACATTTATAGAGATTAATCATTGTGTCATCAGAACTGGTTTAGCCTTTAGACTTTTTTATCTGTGCTTCCAAAGTTTAATTTTTCCAAAATCTTTGGACCAAGGCCATTATAAATGTTGTGTGTCTTCTCCATATTGTAGTCCTGTTTCGAGGCCAGTCAGTCGATAGCCTGTTATTTCAAGCTGGCAGATCAGGTGATAAACCTGCCCTGAGATCAGCTAGGGCCAACCTGCCCATCAGGACAGTGAAGCATGCACATGCTCAGAAAATCCACAACCACTTCCAGCTCACTAGGGAGGTATGGCACATGTGGCAGGGCAGTCAGGCCACTGCATCTACAAATGCCTGTGATGGTGGGGCCTCCCACTGAATGACTGTTGTGGTTGGTTTGCAAAATAACATGGCAGCAAAGAAGACCACCCCATCCACCAATGACCAGGTGCTCCGTTTGACCCTGGCTGATCAACCAACTGAAGGCTGCTGGACCAGACAGCAGTCGTGGTTGTGTGCTTTGAGGATTCTTAGACCAGCAGGCAGACGTTCTCACAGACATGAGCGACACTAACATTCCAGCATGCTTCAAAGCCATCACCATCATCCCAGTGCCAAAGAAGTCGTCTGCAACCAGTCTCTAAATATGGACAAAAGAGATACTTGTTGGCTTCAGGAGGGCACGACATGAAGACTGTTTGCTGATCATCAACGGCTGCTCAGTGGAGATTGTTCTTTGCACCAAGTTCCTTTTTGTTCACATCGCAGCGAACCCCACGTGGACAATGTAAATGTTCTCAGCAGAACCTTGAAATTTACAAAGACCTTTAAATTATGTGATAAATTCTCACATGCACCTGCAAATTCTCACCTTCTTCTGTAGCACTGCTCAAAGAGCTTACTGTGGAAACTTTTCTTTTCCCTTTTGTAGGTTGACAACACATTTTGGAAAGTCTTTTGTCCTGATTAGAGAACCGTTCTGTTTAACCTCAACCCCAATTCAGCTGATAGATTGTTTCTCTGTAAATATGGAATTGATTTACATTTAAAAGAGGACAATAGTAATCAGGACATGATTGCATACTTCCATGTTAATTACACACAACATTATTTCTCAACTGTTTGTTTATGACTTGCCTTTCATTGTCAGATGACCAATTTTATCATGCATTTTGCTAATTCTGGTAATGTTTTCTTTTACATATTAACCAGATGGTTGTGTGGTACAAGTGTTATGAAGTTATTTTAGTTTGAAAGCTTTTTCAATGAAAAAAAAGTAAATCTACTAACACTCTGCATAGGATTGCAAATAAGCAAAATAGCATGTGATGTCTGTTTTGTGTGTTTAGCTTTTAAGGAAAAAGCATTTTGGCATATCCAGTGCCAAAGGATGTAAAATATAGGATGGAGTCACTACAAATGGTTAGTTTTAGAGCCCACATTTTAGTGTTATTACTTTAAAAGGGTCACTGTTAATAAAATATGTATGAAATTATAGGATGATAATACTGATAAAGAAATGTGATCATTTAAAAAAATAGATTAATAAAACAAACATCTATAAAACCAAATGCTGGTGTGGTTTTAGCCACACACTTAATGTCTTTCAATAGTATTACATTTGTAATGAGGCTGGGGAATTCAAAGTACGAAATTAATAACATTTATTTCTTATGTATTTAGATGCAGATCTTACGTTCAGTATCAACACAACAGTAGATTTCATTAAGACTGCTTATTCTTTTGTGACATTTTTGCGTGTCATGAATTTATGATACATGTTTCATGCTATGATCTGTTTCAGCACCTCTGTCTTTTAATCACTGACTTGCTGTCAGTATAATGATTAACAGGGAAATAGTCTGTGACAAACAGGAGTCTTTTGATGGCCATCATATTTTTTTATATGCATGTAGGAGGCAAGCAGCTCAAAGTACATTCTTGCTGTGCATCTTCTTTTTAACCCCCTCATAGAGTTTCAGATGCAGGTGCAGTGCAGGCTCATTGAATAACTAAGTTAATGCCAGAAGGTTATATTAACCTAATTATTACTGAAAAAAGCCAAGTGTATTTAGCAAATATTCTTTGCTCACTCAGCATGACAGCAAAGCATCATGGAGCAGTCTAGGTTTGCGAACATGAGTGTGGCAATGTGGAGTCTACCAGCACCTGGAAACCAGCAAGCAAAGGGTTCTCATGCCTGTGGTTCTGGTCTTTGTCTGTGTGCTGGGCATTGCCCTCAGTCACATCAGCCATGGGGTCCTAACCAGCAAAGCCATGGAAACATGATTGTGTAAAATGTCTTTGCATGATATAACGTTAACATCACGGTTCATTGGAATTAAGGAGCAGCCCCAAGCTATTATTCCTCCTCCCTCAAATTTTACAATTTGCAAAATGCATTTCTGACAACTTCAGATTTACCCATCAGGCTGCCTTGGAGCGTGATCCACCACTCCAGAGAACACATTTCTGCTGCTCCAGATTCCAGGGGCAACATGCTTTACACCACTCTGGCCAAACCGTTTTTTGCTGGTATTTCTTCCAGAGCTGTTTGGTACTTTATGTGCTTGATTTTTATACACCTGTTAGCAATGTGTGTGGCTTAAGCATCTCTACAGAGGGCTAGAGGGTTGTCTAATACTTTTGCCTATATAGTGTACATCTGGTCCAGATTGTGTGAAACATGAACACTGACTGCGCATGCAAATTGCAGTCTCATCAAGGCATATTCTGCGCTGCTTCTTTTCACACATGAACATCGAGACCTGAGAGTGTAAACAGTATTACAGCATACGTCTGCATACGCTTGTATCTCTGTCAAACTGCTGTGCTGGCGGCAGTTAAAAGAACTGAACACGTCTTTTGAGACCCAAAGCCATTTTATACCTGCCTTTTTAAAAAATTGGAAAAGAAAATCAATGCAAAACCCACCACCATGAGTTACTCAAACTTTAATAAATGGAGCAGATTATGTAATCAGCTGTATGCAAACAGGTATGTTTGTATCAAACCTTTTCACTCAGTACATGATGATATGTTTACAGATAGTATGTCGTAACTAATGAAAATATTGCAACTTAATAAAGGTTTATGTCTTTTGGTTTGCTGCATTAAAAACACTAAAAAGGGGAGCAGATGAATAAAATTTAAAGGTAAAGGTAAATCTGTTTTATTTTTCTGTTCTACAGCCCTGCTTAGCCATGTGAAATCACAGTGAAATTCAGTGTGAGAAGGTTTGTACTCTAAATAACCATCTAGTTATGATACAGTTTGTCTTTTTCCCTTAATAGCAAGATCTAGGAGTTATTAACAATGACTTTTGTGGACTAAATGGAATTAACTTATCATCACTGAACCAGTAATGCACATTGATCTCAGAATCATACTTGTATCTGCAGGTATGCTTTGTACGCTTACCGACATTTCAGACTGATACTTGTTGCCTTTTTTATTGTACCTACTGCATAAGGGAGTGTAAAAGAAAGTTTTTTGTTAGTTCTTTGGGAATGTGTAATTTTGTGTGGGTCATAATTACATGGAGTGAGCCAAATAGAAATGTCTCGGATCGTGATGAAGAGCTTTTCTCCTCTCACAGTTTTGGCAGTATGCAGATAGACTCCTTCAAAGAGAATGCGATGAGCAGGAGCTGCTCTCATGATAATTAGCTTTTTTGCTGACAGGTGGTAATGATATGTTATATTCTCTCTTAAGAGCTGCTCTGTCTCTGTGTGATTACACACTGATTAGAGATGACTAACACTTATCTGAATCCAGGTTATTCACTATAATGTGAAACATTCTGAAAGCCGAATCTTGCCAGACTTGTCGACCAAAACTGATAAACTTAAATTGCATTAAATTATCCTGGACAGTTATGAGAATTCTGTCATTCAGGAAGGCAAAAACACACTGATCATTTTAATTAGTTGCTCTAGTAACTATGCTGGTGTTTAAGGTTAAAATGATTTAAAAATGTAATATGCTGCTGAGCCATACGGGGTGAATGAAGTTATGCACATAAAAAAAAGAACCTGAGATACTGCAAGGTGGTAGATGGAAGCATTTATTAGTTGAAATTAGTTATAAGGCATTGCTAAGACTTTAGAGAGACAATCTATAAGCTGAAGTGTTGATGATAATCTGGGCAAACTGGGGAATTAGCAGAACTTACTGGTAAATCCTTCTCATTAGAATGGAAGACTAGCTATAAATATTCACAATTTGAAATCAGAGTATTCTTTCAAGAGGTGAGAATCATCACATCCACTTGGATTTTGTCACATAAAGATAGAACAGCCGCCTATCAGCATGAGAAAATATGTAAAACATGCAGTATGTAAAGATGTGCATTTGATTATTGGCAGCAGTGTTGAAGTAGTTACAACAAAGTAGGTTTAACTACTAGCTACTAATGACTTTTTGCAAAGTGTAATGTTATTTCTTACTTACCATGTTGAGTTTGAGGCTTTCTCTTCTTCTTATTTGCAGAGGTTATGGTACTGGTACCATATGTGGAAGTATTGAGCAAATACTTCATATAGAGAAATCTTTTAATATGTTGCATGAAATTCATTTGTTCTCTTAAAGACAAACAGGAGTGGATTTGGTGTTTCTGGGACCCCAAACAAAGTTTGATTTTAATACAAAATTCACTTTGTAGTGCTTGTTACTGCAGTCTGCCTTGAACCACCCTGGTTTTGCCCTTAGCAAAAAGCCTTGATTATGTCATCCATGTTGGTAGTTCTGGCTAAAATGCTTGATCATAAGATTGCAATTAACAATTTAATCTTGGGTTATTTGCTGTGAATAAGAAGTCGTGGAGGAAAGAGCATCAACTTCAGCCACAGCTGAAATGTTGTCTTTTAGCCTTGCAACTGTGTCCAGCACCTCTTTCTCATCAGACATTTCTTCAGCTTTCCTTTTGGTCACTAAAAAGAAAATTATTGTTTCAGGTTTTCAAATGTAGCTCCCTCTAAATGTTTTATATATATTATTAATATATATTAAATAATGCTGATATATTGTGGCATGCATTTTGTGGGGTCTTTTTTATATACTGTACATTAGGTTACAAAGGTCAGGGTAAGGAGTCTGATTACATAAAGGTCTTGTGTAGCTTTCTAATAATATACTTGATGTGTTTGTCCAGGTGGAGGGGGCTGCATATGTGGGCTCCTTTATGTGGAAATCTCGTAGTATTGGCTTGTGGAATCGACCCCGTGGGGAAAACATGCTTGACAGTGGAGCTCCCTTCTATGACACGTATCGCACCGCTGATGGAAAATACATGGCAGTGGGGGCCATTGAACCACAGTTCTATGAACAACTCATTCAAGGTCAGTAAATGCAATAATATCAGTACACTGTTTGGACGATTTCAGTTTGATTACATGAATGACAATAAAAACACATTTCAGTGGTTTCACTTACTTTAGACTTCATAGGATCCAAGTCTACAGGATTTGTACATACTACTGTGCTGTATACCATCCATCCCATCCATCAATCCATCCCAGTCATCCAGTTCATCCCATCCAGTTCATCCCATCGGGTTCATCCCATATGGTAGGGTGGCCAGCATGTGCTTCCTCAAGTGAAGTCAGTCATTGCACTGCACTCACTTTTAAAGGAGAATGCTGACTGCTGATTCTGTTACACCAACAAACAGATACCCACTCTGGCAAACATTGTGCTGGGGAGAAAGGAACTCTCTTAGACTGCTAGCCACAGAGCTCCTGGGGAACGAACACACTATATCCCGATGATGGGGCCAATACTTATACAGTTCCAACACTATAGGCAGCCTAGATATTTATTTAATTTATTTATTTATTGAATGAGTCTGTTCACTCTTTACACTTCTTTATTTCCTTTATATACTATAATTAGTATATTTGCATTTAGTGAATCATATAGAAATCACTGCCTCATTATGTAATCTCCTCATTTCTGGGGACCGTAAGTATTTGGACAGCTTTTTTACCATCTGTGTGTTGGTGCATCATTAGTTCATTCACAGTAGTGCTAACTCACTGCCTTTAACTCACCAATGAAGTAAACATTTTGTGCCTATTTTTGGTGCAAATCATAGTATTCTTTTCTTTTTCATTTTGGGTTTCCCCAGCAATTTATTTTTTTTCTGCTGTGGCAAAAAAATTCGCATTGTGGGCTGCCATGAAGAAATGTTACCAGCTGAAACCATGGGGGATGAACTTTTTGGTGCAGAATGTTCTAGTTAGCAATAAGCAAAACACTTGACAGGCTGCATAAGGCAAGTAGTGAATAACTGGTGAATTGTTTCAGCATTAAGAAATACTAAAGCACACATCAAGAAAAGAAGACATCAATTTGCCCTGTGATGGTTTAGTACAAGCTGCAAATCACTGCTCCAAAAAATACAGTTTGCAAAAAAGATCTTGTGGACAACTGAGATGATGATGATTCTTTTTTGAATTAGTACAATTTGAAGAAGCAAAAACAGACTTGATAATTCTGAGTAAACCACTTCATCTGTAAAACATGATGACATGGGCATGTTTTGCTGCCAAGAGTATGACTTGTTTGTGTATATGGATTTCATATTCTGAAAAGGACCAAAGACTCCTCACTGCTCAGTCCAACCAATGTTGACTTGCCCTTCAGCAGAACAATAACTCGAAACACAGCTGTAGCAGCTGTGGAATGTTTCAGGAACCTGTAATATTCTTGACTGCCTATGTCTGGACCCTGCCTGGACCTGGTGAGTTACTGAAGACAAGACAGCAAAACAAGAACAGAAAATTGCAGCATTATAGTCCTGGCAGAGTTTTACCTGGGAAGTTTATCTGAAGTGTTTTTGTATTTGAATCTGGGTAAATGATGGTTGTTTTTTTTTTCTTGTATTTTTCAAACATCAACATACATTTTTACTTGAGCTTGTTTTGTTTACAGTGTTTATTTGAGTTGACTGTTACCACATTAAACTCATTTTAAATGTAGTATTGTCATGGTTTGAAGGTTTCAGGAAGTAAACATGACCATTTAACCTCTTAACCACTTTAGACTTACTACTCATTTATTAATCTTTAGTTAATTAATACATTTTTTGTATTAATTTATTTTGTTTTTCTCTTTCAAATATGATCTTTGTATGGGTTTATGTACTAAAATAGACTTTTTGCCAACCTCTGTTTATTATTTACAGCTAAACGGTTATTTAATTGAACAGACTTTTTTGTTTGTGCCTTTAAGTCTGATGTGTGTGTATGTATGTGTGAATGTATGCATGTATACTTATCAGTATGTACATATGGATTTCTCCAGTCATTTAAATGCGTGTACTTAAATGCGTGCTCTTAATCTTTTTCTAAAACTTTTATATAACAAGTCTTGTCTGTCCCACACAAATCACAGTTACAGAATGACTAATAGATTTTCAATTCTTTGTGACTAAATCTGTCACCTTTAAGCTGTTTTATTGATTTTTTTCATCTTTTTTGATCCTCATTCTTTATCGTATCTGTTCCATCTCAGGCCTGGGATTGGATACAGCTGACCTTCCTCCCCAGATGAGCATCTCTGATTGGCCACATCTAAAGCAGACATTTACACGGGTGTTTGCCAAGAAAACACAGGCAGAATGGAGTCAAATTTTTGATGGAACAGACGCTTGTGTTACCCCTGTGCTCTCTCTGGATGATGTGGATAATCATCCTCATAACCATGAGAGGGGCTCTTTCCTGAGGAACCTCCAAGGGGAGGTCAGCCCCCGGCCAGCACCCTTCCTGTCCCGCTCCCCTGCTGATCCCTGTGTGTCTCGTGACCCTTTCATTGGGGAGCACACCCGCTCTGTACTAAAGGAATATGGCTTTGAGGCAGTCCAGATTGAAACACTGCTGTCAGCAGGCATTGTAGAGTGCAATGAAGCTAAGGCACGTTTGTAGGAAGACTATGTGTTGGTCAGAGGAAGACTGTATTAAGTCTTGCAGTGAAAAAACACCCTTTCGCCTTGAAACCCATTGCCTTCAGCTGAAAAGTGTCGTGGGAAGAGCATTTACGCTCAAAATAACCTATCTAATCCACAGGCTACAGCAGTTTCATGTAGGGAACGCTGCAAGTGCCAGATCATGTACTTGTAACCTGCAGTTCCTTCTTCCGCAAGTAAAACTTGGATGACAAAATATGTAATACAGTTAATCCTAATGTACTTCATCTGGTTTTTGTCTGCCCTCATGTCCTTAGTTTTCAGCTACAAAATTATAAAGTGTATTTCAGAAAAATGTACAAATAAACACATGATAGTTATGTGCAACGGAGAAATAGGCAGTGCCCTGTAAATGCAGAGAATATGCAGTCAAATTCCATGAGGGTTTTTATCTGGAAGTGTAGGAATATTCAGCTTATAGCTCAAATTGGGCCTCTTGATATTTGTAATTTTTCATTTTTGCTCCCATTGAAATTGTTCTACATCACCACTCAAAGCATATATTTGTCTAAATACACCAGCTCTACTTTACTGTGCGCCAAAATTGAGTTTGTATCCCTTATCCTCCAGATCAGCTATAAAGGAATCATGATTTTTTTTTTCTTGTCATTGACTGTTGGCCTTGGCCTTTGTTAATTTAAAACATCAGATGTTATGTTTTGAAACGTCTGATTGTGCAACTAAAAGTATTTTTGGTCAAGGGAAGCACTTATATTTTCATATGTAGTTCACAAATGGCTGAATATATTATTGATTTATATGAATTGTATGAAATATAAACATGTTCTTATTGTGTTCCTGTTTTTTTTTATAAACTGTGCTCTTAACCTACATTCTGCAGTACTACTTGCACTCTTCAGCATAACAGATTCATATGCATTGAGTGACATATTGTCACTATTGGAACAAAAGTTCTGATTGCCCTTCACATTGTGTCAATGTTTTTAATAATTGGAATTATCAAAATAGCTTGAAATGAAATGGCTTAGAACTAAAAAAAAAAAAAAAAAAAAAGACTATTCCCCTCTCTCATAAATTTGTCATGTCTGAGATACGAAGTTTTGTTCTGACATTTCTGAAATTTGCTAAAGAAAATACCTGACTATGAAGAGCTTGGATCAGTAGCTGATGAATATGAAGTTAATGATGTTGCATTGATATATAGGCCCTTAAACCCAAGTGATGAATATCATTCCATTTCTAATACTGTACAAGGTTTCATTTCCAAGGAGCAAAACATAAAAAGGCCTTTTTAAAAAACTGTAATGTCTTTAATATTTGCAGTATTTTTACTTTTTCTTTCTTTAAGTAAGCAAGTACTTTTGTGCTTTATCATTTACATATGAAACATGTATGTATGAAAATGATAACTTACATAGGATCAAAATATTTCACAGGATTGTTATATGATGTTCCTAATTAAGCCTGGTGCATTTGTTTCATTTACTTAAGTTACTAGGGATGCCCTTTATCAGTTTTAGTAATGGAACAAATATCTATCTCTTGTGTCAATACATAGCCATTAAAAATATATATATATTTTGAATAGTGACAAACTGTTTACAAATAAATTACTTTTTTAAAATAGCTATTCAGTGCTGATGCATGCATTATCAAGTCTTTAAGTCAGTGTTTCCTGTGTTTCCTCCGTTTCTTAGGCATTAGTCATTACCTAAATTATTTACCTAGCTTATTTATATTTACCAAGTCAGTTTAGATACCCTTTTTTCTTTTCATTGTATTGTTCTTCATATATAAGGCCATTATGTTCTAAAAGCACCGTTTATATCAGTTAAAGTTTGGGAGATAAAGTTTCATAATCACACCATTGTACTAAAATCCATGTCAGTTTAGAGATATGCGAGGAGATATGCGTGGCATTTTAATCCAAACAGCTCCAAACATCTGAGAAGTTCTCAGTGAGCTGCGTCTGGCCTCTCCAGGTTACGTCTGGTGGGTTGTGTTCTGTGAGTCAGCAGAGTGGCCTGTGTCTCACATGATTTCTTTGCAGTATCCCATGACAAATGTGGATGAATTGAAGAGGAGGAATGTGATGTATATCCACATGTGAACTGACAAGTAATTCAGCTCAGGGGCTATGTAGCATGAGCTAATGGTGTCAGCATTATGGCTTGTTTCTTGAACTTTGCTAAATGCTGATATGCTCCTCTACCCCCATCTGAAGCTTGGGCACTCTCTACAGATCACATGTTACATCATTTGACAGACCAAATGTGCACAATCAGCTGCAGTTAGAGACCACAAAAGAGCCCTTGTGTGAGCAAGGGAAAGTTAAGCTTTGGTCTGGCCAACGTTACCAAGTTCCAGAAAGAAAGAAATAAACAAAATAAGCAACGTGCTCGTAAATCAATCTGCAATTCCTTATACCAGCTCAGCTCACAGCCGTCATTCATCTGCCATCGGCAGTTTCTTAGAAGCATGCCCAACTATAAATTCCCTGGGCAAAGAGAAAGAGCAGCTTCTCAGCTCATAATCTTTGTCACGTGTTTACAACCTGCTTGAAGGGTTTTGGAAACACGAGGGAAAATAAGCTTTCTTCATTCATCCAAATCAGGCAACTGCCCACTCTCTCCTCGGCTCAGATCAAATCTTGAGGGCTATTCAAGCGCTCCTCTAGCACACCATTTGGTCAGCTATGCAATAGAGATTAGCTGGTGCAGATTTTGGAGCAGTGGTTAGCAGTGTGAACCATGACTCTATTGAGCGAGGACAAGCCCTCCAGGTTCCCCGAGCCGGGCAGCCACATTACGACCATGGAGCCCTACTCAGTGGACTGCCGACCTAAAGGGGACTTCGGGGACTCTGTGGAATCGGCTGTGTTTGGGGCCGTGGAGCCACCTAGAAGGTCGCGAGGCAGGCTTATCATGCATGGCATGGTCATGTTTGGAAGGGAATTCTGCTACGCCGTAGAGGCAGCTTTTGTCACGCCTGTGCTGCTCAGTGTGGGACTTCCCCGAAGCCTATACAGCCTGGTATGGCTCATCAGCCCCGTGCTGGGCTTCATCCTACAGCCAGTCATTGGCTCAGCCAGCGACTACTGCCGTTCGCCGTGGGGCCGCAGGAGACCCTACATCCTGTCTCTGGGGATTATGATGCTAGTGGGCATCACCATGTTTCTGAATGGAGATGCAGTGGTATCGGGTAAGTAATTACAGTGTTTACCTGCCTAAACAAAAATAGATGCAATATATTTACTTGATTCATATTTGTCAGTTGCACTTTAATAAAATATTATTAGCAATGTTACGTTGATACAGTTATTTTCAGAGTGTATTGAAAGGTAACATTATGTTAATTAAATATATATTATTGATGTGGCAGTGATGTACATATTTGGACCAAATAAATCAATTCATTAATTTTCTTGATGTTGAGATCAGCTACTTAGTAATTAATATGTAAATTGATGTACTTTCTTTTGCTGCTCATAATTGCAGATTGTCTTATACAGTCATATGCCAATTTTGGGCACTCTTGGACAATTTACATGAAAAAAGTAAATAAGTACATAACCTATACAGAAAACACACTTTTGTATTTTAATGCCCCATTTTAATTTTCTGTATTTGGTCATTTCTGTCAACAAAGTGTTGTTCAAACTTTAGCATACAACTGTATCTAGCTTTATTTGTTTGTATGAATGTATTTAGTTTTTCTTTCATAAAATGGTAAATAAGAAATTATCTGTTTGTAGTAGTAATTAGCATTAATCAAGGACTTTCAACTGTAATTTGCAGCATGATGTTTCATATTTTAGAGTGAAGTTCTGTGTGCATTAGCACTGACACTCAAAAAACCTCAGTGTTTCTTATACTTACCATAATGATCATTTCTTATTAAATTTCAAGTAGTAAACCTATGCTCTGTGAAAATACTCAGCATCACATACATTACATACATACCAGACAGTGCAAATGCGAACAGTCACCTCTCAAATTTGAATCATTTCAATAATTATTTTGCTTTTCTTGTTTTTGTTGTTCGTTTTTCTACTCATTGTTTTCTGAGCTCTGCATAATCCCTAATTGGCCAAACAGTCACAGAGATTTATGTATTACATCACTTCTGGCTAGACATGGAGCAGCAGGATTTTGTGGTTTATTTAAAACTTTCGAGGATACAAGTATAGTATACTTGAAAAAAAAAAATCTGTTTGTGATTTAATTGAAAGAACCAGCTTTGCACTTATCTGTTCAGCCAAGGGATGAGTAAATGTGTCTATTGAAACTAAGGCTCCGAATGTGTTCTTGTTGCAGCTATAGTGCGACACAGGGGACTGAAGAGGACCTGGTCCATAGTAGTGGTCATGTTTGGAGTAGTGCTCTTTGACTTTGCTGCAGACTTCATAGATGGGCCTGTGAAAGCCTACCTGTTTGATGTCTGCTCTTACCAGGACAAGGAGAGGGGCCTTCACTATCATGCCCTTCTTACTGGTAAGAAGAGAAACCTGAACATAAATATACTAAACTACACTACAAGTCTGATTCACTATATAACTTTAAAACCGACATACACTGTATGCCAAGACAGTCCCTGTGATTTCAGCCATTTAAGGGACACTGTATAACCTTTATCAAAAAACCAATAGAATGGTATGCTGTGGAGCAGCCACACATGAGCCCAATATCATCAAACACAGTGCCAAATGACTGTGAAGCTGTATTCTGAATGATAGAACACCATCCAGTTTTTTTGGGATGACCTGGAGTTGTGTTTGTGGTCCGGAACTAGTAATCCAACATTAATACCTTACCACAATCAGGCTCTTGTAGCTAAATGCAATGGATTTCTTATAACAATATTACAACAAGTAGAATAAAACCTTCCCAAAAGTGTAGAGGCTGTAACTGCAGCAAAGCGGACAAACTGCAAAAATGTGCTTGGGATCTAAAGAAAAGTAGGATGACCAGATGTTTTAAAAAATTTGGACATCCAGGGCCAGGTGTACAGGGAAATCATTAGGATGCACTCACAACGTGGCTGAATTTAATGTTGGATTTAGGCTACAGCTAAACTGCCCTCTGACTGTGTTCTCATAAAGAGCAGTGTTTGTTAAGTAATGTGAACAAGGTGGAGACAAAAGAAAACGTATAAGTACACCCTGAAACAAATGTGAAACACACATAGTCAAGAAACGTTCTTTTCTTCATTTGTGCAACAGCAAGGTGTCGTCGAGCTGGTGATCGTGTCCACAGTGCTAACCTTTATTTGCATACTGGGCTTCTACAGCCATGGGGTCTTGATCAACAACACGTGCAACGACAAACTGTCCTTAGCTGCATACTAGTCTTGGTTTTCACCGTACTGCTCAAGACTTGCCACCACTCACAAAGCTTTCAGTACGGGCCATGACAAAAAGTAGAGGGGAAATGCCTTCAGTGTCTCCAGCATAAATGACACCAGTGAGACATTAATTAAAGGTCAAATTGCCAATGCATTAAATTCCTCTCCAGAATACAAGAAAGACTGAGGTCAAATCTTCCACCTCACTCAGCCAAAACATCAAACGTAAATGAGCTCTTAAACTGCTTTTGTGCGAGTCATGTCAACAGATATAGCAACAAAACACGTCTTCCTTCCTAGTGTAGTTTTTTATGAATAATATATTTGTTACTATATTTTTGTTAGATCTGCTTGAGTTGGCCATCAGCAGCAGGTCTATTCCTCCTGAAATATCTATGTCCCCCACAAAACATATATGCCTGCCCTTCACCCCCTCTCTCTTTCTCTCCCTTCCTCTCACTGTCTTACTCTCTCACTCTTTGAATTATCTATGGTTCTCTCTCTCTCTGACTCTCTCTGAAACATCTCTATCTGAATATGTCTGAAATCCTGTAATTTAACTGGAAATGGCATTAATTCTTTCATTTTTTTACTCTTTATGTTGCATAACATATTTACACCCTCTGACAAAAGAGAAAGTGCACACATCGATAAAATGTTAGTCCCACTGTAAGGAACAGTCTTACACTTTAAATGGCCACATCACCATATCATAGTAGCACCTGACATATCTTTTCCATATTTTACTATTATGTGTTTTCTGATGTGTAAATAATCACACAACTGAAACTTTATACAACTATTTTAGGTGGTGCATCAAGAGAAACTTTGTAATACAGGTTTAATTCTTATGCTAAAATGTGAGGCAAAGCCGTATTCCCAGATTGCTTCTAAGGGTTTTGCAGAAGATTAGTGTGAGTGAATCTTAGGTTGTAATGTAAAATTGCAGGGTATTGTGGCAGCAGCCAATTCCATGTTTCTAAGCCAGTAAAATAGTGTGCAGGGCGCCATGTGCTGGCTGCTCATGCCATCTTGCTGATGTAACCAATCCATCAGCTCACCACGTGAACAGCAGCGCTAGAGGTTCTAGTGGGATTTTGCAGTGTTAACTTCAGTCAAGAAGTTTTGAAACCACGTGCAGGAAGTACCTGCTTTTTCTAAATCACAACTTTCACTTCAATATACACATAGGAGTTCAAACAGGAGGCACTTAGCCTGGTTTCTCAGAGTTTCATCATTTCCAGGCAGAGGCCTGCGCCCCCTCTTAAATGTTCGGGTGATGAGATCATTTTAGATTTGAAAGAATAAAAGAAAAAAACAGTGAAAAAAGATCTCTTATTAATGATTACTAATTTATCCTAGAATCTAGAAATGAACTCAAATTCAGCTTGTAGGTATACACTATGTAATACAAAGACTGTTGTATGAAAGATGATGGAGAGTAAGCCTGTTAAAGCACAGAAGAAACAAGACTAAATGGAAGACAATCACTTTAATACTACATAGATATTGACAACCAGCCTAAATGTCTCTTTTCTAAAGAACATCAACATTGCTGACCACCTTCAGTCACCTTGTACCTGTTTGGTCTTAGTCAGCTTTTATTTTTGTTTATTACTGTTTTTGTTTATTTTCGTTTTATTCGCTTTTTAAAATAATATATTTTTACTAATTTATGTTTGTTTTGCTAGCATGTTATGTTGTTAATTTGATCAACAATTTTATTTCTTATGTATTTATTTATATATCTTTTTTCTCATACATTTGTTTTTAATTAGATTTATTCTTACATTTTATTTTGTGGTTTTATTGATTTAATATGTTTTTATAATGTATCTATTTTATATCATTTTATAATTTGTCTTTACATTTTTTCCAGTCCTTGTTTGTTTTTGTAAATGCCTGGTTACATTGCTGGGTAATGCCAGGGTACATTAAGTTTAGGCCATGGACTGTACATTACAGTGGCAGCTGTATTTCTTTATAGAAGCATCTGAAGAGTTTTAGATAGTTTTCCTATAACATCACTCCAAAGAATCCTTTTGGCACCTTTGATTTAAACAAGTATCATATATACTGGGCTTAAGATATTTGAATAGATGATTAAGAATGTGCATGTGTAATGATGATTAGTGTAAAACAGTGTGTAAGCATGTCTATAAAGGAAGGAGGTACAGGTTGGTGTGAGTATGTGAGCTCAGTGTGCTCTAATCCAGTACAGGCTCAGTCATGTGCTGGGATCATGGGTTGAAGCTGAGAGCAGCGCAGGCACATGATCAGGCCATACTGCAGCTTCAGGCTGTGTGTGTGTGTGTGTGTGTGTGTGTGTGTGTGTGTGTGTGTGTGTGTGTGTGTGTGTGTGTGTATATGTGTGTG
>JBBPCX010113355.1:3038-17714 GCA_037974365.1 Hydrocynus forskahlii
TGATTCACTTGTTGTGTTGGGTTTGTTCCTGGGTTATTTTACTCCCACTGTGGATCTTTATTGTTTATTTTACACCAAAAGGATACAAGATGACTGAGTCTAAGAACCCTAATCTGGTACACAAAACTTAATGCCTTAATGATGTGAACGTACCGGTGTTGGTTTTATGGTGTTATTTTTGCTGCAGTTAGTTGTTCCTCCAGATTCTGGGTGGCTGAAAGAAGAGGCAGTAAAGGTTTAGTTTACAGGACGATCAGCAGGATCAGTATCCCTAAGAATGCTTAGAAATTAAAAGTAAAAGAATAAATATTGCCCTGTTCCACTTTTACAACTGATTGACAGATCCAATGCCGCTGTTGCTCAGCAATAGTGAGACATACAGCCAAAAATGCAACGTAAACTGTCCCCAGATCAGTTATAGCTTGTCAGCAGTAAGAATTTACAAGATTACATAACATCTACGTTAGTCTCTTATAACTGATATAAACCTAAATTTGCACTGATAACGGTTCAATCCATAATGGTCATAAAGGCAGTTTCTCCACAGAAAGTGTAACAGCATACCCCCAGATGGAATAAGCCTTTAACATCTGTACACAGTACTGTGCAAAAGTCATGAACCATCCCTCATTTCTTTCTCTTTTGCTTTGAATCACCTTGTTGGTGTAAAAGTTCTATTTTCTGTCGGTCAAACTGTCTTATCTTTGGCATACTGAGTAGATTAAATAAAAGAAACTGCAACATGCTGCAAAGTGCCTAAAGATGCAAGGAGTCTAGATAAAGGAGTTCCAACCCGAATTCAGCACCACCAGTATACTGATCACTGCCTGGTCATCTGGAATCATCATATATATAACGTACATGTATGGACTGGGCGAGCCTACAATGTGTTTTCTATGAGCTGGATCTTTAAACTACCTTTAATCTCAAGACCCAGGCTGTTTACTTGTATTAAAAAAAATGGCCAGTGCGGCTGCAGGTCTTCAATCCAAACAAGCACATCTTATTCCTCATCTTCAGGCAGCTGATTGGTCGAATGACAGCCAGCAGCCGCGCCTGCTCCTCGTTGATAAAGATCTGAACATTTTGTATGATCATTTACTCACTCTCCTTTTACTTATGATGTCACGTTTGTGTTTACATACTTTCGACATCGCTCTCGTTTCTTCCTTTTTATTCTCCACACTGCCGCCACAGCCACAGCTACAATCAGGAGGCTGAGAATCACAGCCAGACAAGCCGCCATGATTATATACGATTCTGCAGAGAGAGAGAGAGAGATGCTTGGTTAGTACTGATCTATTTATTATATAAAGTCAGTACAAAGGCCCGAAGTCTGGAGCTGCTCCTGGTAAAAACTAGGCACAGATTCTAAACTTTTCAAGTATTTTAGATTACTTAATTATATCTGTATGGTTTTATGGACCAAAATATTTGCATTTCATTTTTGCATGCCCATTTCCTCCACCTCTGTGTCACACAGATTTAAATTGGGAGGGTTTTTTTTTTTATAATTTTGCCCTTGAGACTTATGTTTCTAACTGACCTCTGTTCTGGCCGGCTGTAGTGTGTTGGACCTCATCCAAGCTGAAACACTCCCTGTAATTGTGAGTGGGTGTAGCTAAACTGTGATACAGTACATGCAGTGTTTTTTGTTACATTAATGGGATGTAGCTTGATTGTCTTTTATGGATGGTGTGCACCTAAAACCTAAAAAGTGTTTACATACTAGAATAAAGTTAAAAAATCTTAAATATTTACATTGTTATTTAAGAAAAACATTTTTCCAGGGTATGTGGCCTTTAAAAGTAAATGAGCAGGCCTACACTGTGATTGGCTGAATAGAAGGATATATGTAAATCCATTGGTTTTCATGACATTAACAATATCTTAATTTCCATATATGGACCGTATGAACCTTAAAGCTTAGTGTTTATATACTTTTTCATTTAAAATAAGTGAAGAAATTTAGTTCTTCCATGACATGTGCCCTTTAAAAGTAAAGATTCCCTGATAAAACACTATTAGGACAGTCCTTATGAATTATTATGTTATGTATGTAGAGATGCAGATTTAAGGCCTTACCTTTGCTCATTACTGATTCTGCATCTGCAACAAACAAATTCAGATTGTTACTCACAGCTGTTTTCTTTGAAATTAGCTTCATAAAAATGCATCGATGTGATGAATAGTGGAATTGTACGTGCGTGTCTGTGTATGTGTTTGTGTGTGTGTGTACTCACTGTTAGTGTAGATGATGTGGTCTGTGTATCGTGTTGTACAGTCTGGTGGAACCCATCCAGATACACACTGACATTCTCCAATATTATTACATACCTGTTAGACCAGAACATTCAGGTAATCAGTGACTTTTTTACTTTACACATTAGACTTTAATCAATCAATCGTGTATCAATTAATTCACATCAATAATCCACTTAACATTTACTGGAAGCTGGTACTTCACCAACCTGCCACCTAAAAGCTAAAATACACCAGTCAGCAATAACTTTAAAACCCCCTCCTTAATATTGTGTAAGTGCCCTGGAACAGCTCTGAACTGTTGAGGTCTGGACTCCACAAGGACCTCTGAAGGTCTGTGGTTCTACCCCAGTAGATCCTTTAAGTTCTGGATGCTCTGAAGTGGGGCCTCCATGGATTGGACTAGTTTTTCCCACAAAAGCTCAACTGTACTAAAACCTAAGGAGTCTGGAGGCACCTTGAGCTCTTTGTAGTGTTCCTCAAAAGGTTCCTGAAACGTGTTCGCAGTGTGTGGGGAGGATCATACTGTTGAAAGATGATCTGCCATTAGGGAACAGCATTTCCATGAAGGGTTGAACTTG
Organism: Hydrocynus forskahlii; assembly: GCA_037974365.1. Classification (NCBI taxonomy): domain Eukaryota; kingdom Metazoa; phylum Chordata; class Actinopteri; order Characiformes; family Alestidae; genus Hydrocynus; species Hydrocynus forskahlii. Next base: position 5,882 of record JBBPCX010113355.1, read on the forward strand.
GTCTGCAGTCTTTAGGTGTCAAAGTAACGTCCACATGAATGCACGACCCAGAGCATCACACTGCCTCCACCACCTCGCCTTCTTCACACAGAGCATCCCGGTCCATCTCTTCACACACACAGGCACTTCTTTGGCACTTTGTTCTACAGCAGATCTTCTGTGGGACCAGACCAGAAGGGCTGGTCTTCACTCCCCACGACTATCAGTGAACCCTGTCACCGGATCTCCAGTTTTCCGGTTCTGACCACTGAACACCAGGAACCCCTTACAAGACCTGCCATGTTAAAGATGCTCAGTCATTCAGACATCTCAGCTTAGTTCTTCTCAAAGTGCCTCAGATCCTTTCACCCCTTTTTCTGCTTCCAACATCAACTTCAAGAAATGACTCACTGACTAATAGAATAACCCCCTACCCCAAGGCGCTTCACCACTGATCTGTCCACTTTAGTCCATGGTTCTCGATAACTGTGAGTTGTACAGTGTCAGAAACCACACAAGAGTCTATAAGAGATACTGAACAGATCTTTTCCAGTTTTGAGTGTAAACTAGTATTGAAGCTCACCGCATGTCCTCTGCACGTTCTAGAGCAGTTGGGTTCTCCATAGGCCACCTCCAGCTCCATACACTCACTGTTACTGCAGACCTGCAAACATCAGAACAGGTGAGCTGCACTTTCTGTGTTCTGTTATTGACTGACTGCTGAAAGTTTGTTATACCTGCCAATCAGATTTCATCAATTTACTGGTTTATCGGTTTATACCTGCCAATCAACTGTTACCAAACTTTAATCCAACGTGCTTTATACCCACCAATCAACTTTCACTAAACTCTGAATGTGAGATGAGTGTTAATTTCTCTCACCTGTCTGTCTCCACACTTTGTCCCTGTTTGGACTTGTCCATAGTCCATGGTGGGGTCCTGAAAGTTGGCAGTTTTGCAGGCGTTGAGAGTCACTCCAGTCCCGAAACGCGGCTTCGCCGTTCCATTAGTACAGAAAAGTTTCCCACACAGAATATCCCTGCAGGGGAAATGACATAATTGTTTTAAAATAATTGACATTCTTGCTCATTTTACTCTGTGGCCTGTGGGGGCAAAACAGAATGAAAAGAGAAATAAAATGAAATGGAAACGATATGAAACATCACTAAAAACATAAAATAAACTGATAAGCAGGTATGACGAGGCACTGCAGGATCTGGATCCTTTTTTCACTGTTTATACACAAAACTGTTCTGGATTCACTTTTCACACAAAAAACTGATCTGAATCCTTTTTACTGTTTACACACATAACCGATCTGGATTTACTTCTCACACACAAAACCGATCTAAATCCTTTTCACTGTTGGTGTTTATTGTAATGTGAAATGCACAAAGACCCTCACTGCTTCAGGGGACTGGGGGGCTAAGATTTTTGCACAGCACTTTATGTTCTGGCTTACTTCTCCTGACAGCCAATGTACTTCTGGGGCGCAGGGCGTCTGCAGTACCCGTCTTGTGTGCCTTGAACGTTCAGCTGGTAGCAGGACTCCGGAGCCACTTCAGCAGCTGGAGGGGGGAGGGGGGGCACACAGATTTCAGTCTGTTATATTTTCACAAAGCAAGTGAGAGAAACAAAGCTCTTTAGTTGGCATGTGGGCAGATCTGTCAGGTGTGTGTGTGTGTGTGTACTTCGTTTGGATAAATATTTTCAATGCTCTCTTTATTAAAAAAATGCTTTACTACCTCCCACACACTTCAAAGTGTCTTGACTCACAAAAGCCACCGTTCACTCCGTCAGTAAAAAGGAAAAATCCCACGCCTTTTATCCCAGCCCATATCTGACCTCAGATAAGTTGCTTTATTTTAGTTTATCTCTGCTAAAGCCCTTGAACTTCTGTTTATTTTAAAGGCGTCGTCTGAAAACAACGGTTGGCCATTGGGTTGGAACATTTCATGAGGAATTTACACTTATATTTATAGCATTTAACACAAGCTCTTATCCAGAGCAGTATACACCAGTCAAAAGGTTCTGGACATCACAGGTTTTTTACCACATATCCATTTATGTCATAAACCTCTGATTTCTATTCTTGTTAAACACTGAAAGCTGTTGAGTGAACAGTTAGAAATGAAAATCTGTCAAATAAAACAAGTCTCATTTATAAGATGAAAGAATCTATAACAGTACATGTCTGACATCCTATTAACTGGTTGTGTGGTGATGCAGAGTCAAATTCTAGACAGTCTGTAGCTCATTAAAAATCTAACACATCCACATTATTGTGTGCATGTGTTTACATATATATGTGTGTGTGTGTGTCTCTGTCTGTGTGCATACTTACTCTGCCCCCACATGTCTCTGCACTGGTCCAGTCTGATTGGACAGAGTCCGCTGTAACAGTAAGTGCTATTGTTCCTGCAGGGGGCGCCGTTGTATATGTAAGTGTCTGGAGGACAGTCTGCCGTGGCTCCACTGCAGAACTCTGGCAGGTCGCACTCGCTCTTCACAGCCCGACACAGAGCGGCCAGCGGCCGGAACTACACACAACCAGAACCAGGATCAGAGAACTGAGCTTACAACGCCTCCCCCTCATTAGCATCTCAGTCCTGCCCTGTCCTACAGGACCGTTCTTTAGCATGTTAACCACACCCCACCCACAGGATCACTCATTATCACGTTGACCACACCCCCTCTTACTGGACTATACATTAGCACGTTGACCACACCCCCTCCTACAGGACCGTTTATTAGCATGTTAGCCACACCCCCTCCAACAGGACCGTTTATTAGCATGTTAGCCACACCCCCTCCTACAGGACCGCTCTTTAGCATGGTAACCACACCCCAAAGCAGGATCTCTGTGTTCACATTTCCAGCGTTTAGCAGACACACTTATCCAGTGACTGAAGCCCCGTCCCATTTCACCCCTCGCCTCACCACTTAGCCAAGGGTCCAAGGGTCAAAAAGACACTTGAAAACAAGTGTTCAGAATATAAAAAAAGGGGGCTTTGATTCCCATATGGAAAACAGAGTCTGAGGCCTCCAGTCAAAAACACACAGACACAAAACATTGAGATGGGGGTGCTTGTTTGTCTCAGAGGTGCAGTTAAATTCATTGTAATCTAATTACACAAGAAAACAGGGGGAACCACACAAATGCCTGAGCCCGAATAACTTTCCGTTATTTTTTTAGATAATTTAATCCTAAACCTGAACTGAGAAAACCTGCTGCATGGAATAACCCCAAGACTTGGAGAGAGGAGTGTCAGTCACAGAGTGTTTAATGTGTGTGTGTGTGTGTGTGTGTGTGTATGTGTGTTTGTGTGTTTATTTGATTTCTGACCTTGCAGTTGTCACAGCATTCTCCAGAGGAGCACTGGTAGCCCGGGACAAAGGTGCAGGTGGCAGCATTGCAGCACGGATCTGAACACTTCTACACACACACACACACACACACATAGTTAAACATATATATATATATATATACACACACACACACACACACACACACATATATGAACACACAACCATGTTTAACAGAATTTTATTTACACATATACATATATATATATACACATGCATACACTGAACAAAAATATAAACGCAACACTTTTTTCATGAGCTGAACTCAAAGATCTGAAACATATATATACACAAAAGACCCATTACTCTCAAATATTGTTCACAAATCTGTTAAGCACTTCTCCTTTGCCGAGATAATCCATCCCACCTCACAGGTGTGGCATATCAAGGTGCTGATTAGAGCATGAATATTGCACAGGTGTGCCTTTATGTTGAGTTTATATTTTTGTTCAGTATATATTAGGGCATTAACACAAAAGTCGACTAGTCGACTTCAGAGGCACAAGTCGACGCCCCCTGAGAGAAGTCGATTAATCCTGTGTTTTTTCTTCTTTCGGTGCGCGCACTTGTGTACACATTGCAATCTCTGCCTCAGATTGGCTGACGCTGTCACGCGTTCCTTGACTTAACCAATTAAAATAGTCCCTTCATAAAAAGGGCGGTACCGTTGGCCCGAGTGGAATCTAAACACAGAGGAGACAGAAATACATCGCATGTGTGGAGAAATTTCACTCTAGACATACAAACAGTACGGAGACCTGCACAACCTGCAAGTCGGTGTTAAAGTACAGTACCGGCGTTCTGCACAGCATCTGAAATGGCACTGCTAGCTAACATGGCTAACACTAGCACTGCAGAGAGTCGTCCAGTCCAGAGAATACAGAGTGGCGCCGCGGCTTAAACTATACCCACTTTCTGTTGTACACTCAAATTTACCAGAAAATTCAAGATAAAGGGTTTATTTTTATGTTATATAGTATAGTGGGTGTAGTTTTTACCGGATTTATTTAGACTTCATATTGAAACTGTTCTTGTCTCTGTGTATCTGTGTAGTCGAAACATTAGCAATTTACTCCAAGATCAGTAAGGTTTTCTCATTCTCATTCTCATTCTGATTCTGATTCCGGTCTGTGATTTCTGTGCAGTGATTTGGGCCCTTACCCCCACGGGGCCGCAGTCACACTCCTCCCCCTCCTCCTTGAAGCCATTTCCGCAGACGGGCGGGGAGATGATGGACCCCTCGGCAGGTTTGTTCAGTAAACACTGCAGAGCTGGAGACGACTGCAGGAACTGCTCATAATCCTCAATGCTGCAGTTACTGAAGCGCTCGGCAGGGGGTTTACTGCAGAGCACAGACTGGACTCTCAGTAAGTCAGCAAAGACATTTAAAAATAATTTTTAAAAATCCACTGCTGCTCTTTTAGCTTGGTTGTGTCTCCCTTTGTTAGCCACTTTATTAGAAACACCCACCTTGTGCTTCAACCCCCTGGCCACTTTATTGGAAACACCACCTTGTGCTTCCCCTCCCTGCCTACTTATCATCTGTTGAGCTACAGTCTACAGACCACCATCTAGTGGCCACAGAGTGGAAGTACAAGGTGGGTGTTTCTGATGAAGTTACTTCTATTTTTTCCCCCATTTATTTAGCATTTTCCAAATAAAAGCATAAAGTTACTTCTATTAAAGGGAATTAGATCGGTTTAGGTGTCACACAGAAGCATGAACTGTTCCCAGATCTGTACCTGAGTGTTGGAGCCATGAGGCAGTGAGCTGCGCCGCAGGAGCAGGAGGACATGTCGTGCTGCATTCCCAGGCTGTGTCCGAGTTCGTGTGCCATTATGGCTCCCGTCTCCAGGGCATTGGATGAGAAATCCTGCAACAGTGAAGGTAGTGACCCCATCATTCAGCATCTCAGACTCTTCAGGTGTGTGTTTAGTTAGCGGAGCAGGTGCACACCTGTACACTGCTCAGATTGAAGGAGTGTGTGTTCAGTTCTGCTGGACTCACCCGAACCAGAGTGGTGGAGTCCATGGTGCACAGGCTTCCCACGTGAGCCAGACCCACAATAGAGCCGAAATTTACTGCCCTGAAACATAAAAACACACTTTGTGAGGATCAAGTCGGCAATAAACAGGTCAATAAACATGAACTTTTAGTAAATAAAGGGACGTTTGGTTGCTCTCCCAAAAATTGCTGAGGCCGAAGATGATCTTTTGGTTGTTGAAATTGAGATGGGGTTACACATACATGTACATAATGTTTTTGTGAGGATATGTTGTTGTTTTGTATAATAGTGCATGTCAGTAACACTGCACCTAAACCTGACCCTGACCTTTAACCTCAGTAATACAGTACTTAAACCTGACACTGACCTTTGACCTCAGTAATATTTAGGGATGCCATATTCCAGGAATTAATTCCTTGGGAATTAATGGTAATTTTTGGGAATTATGGGAATTAACAGGAATAAACTGGAAGTTTGGGAACATTAAATTTAGTTGGTAAAAATGTAGCACAATCAAAGCTACTGCAAATACAGTTGAGTATCTATGCTATTCCTCAGTTACAGGCACACAGCACAGTACTTACTGCGGGGATATTGAAGCCACACTCCCTACATGCATTGTGCATTTCTTCATCACTTGCACAATGATTTCTAAAATTCTTAACTACTAATGAGACATATGCCATCTAGTCACTTGCAAACAAAGGTCAAGCAAACCATTGACAAAGCAGACTGCTTTTCAGCCATCTCTGATGGGTGGTCAAATGTTCAGGGACAGTGAATGATAAACTTCATTGTTGCCAACCCTCAACCTGTATTGTACAAGAGCATAGACACAAAGGACAACCAACACACAGGCTCCTACAATGCTGATGAACTGAAAGCAGTCATTAATGACCTTGGACCAGAGAAGGTTTTTGCAGTTGTTAATGACAATGCTGCAGACATGAAGGTGGCCTGGACGCAAGTGGAGGAAACCTACCCTCACATAATAACCATCGGCTGTGCTGCCCACACTCTTAATAATCTCCTTAAGGACATCATGGCACTGGGTGATGATGCCATCTTTTCAGATGTCCAGTGAACAGTCCTGCCCACTTCCCTACTACTCAAAGCAGAAGAAACAGCAGTGGTCAAATCAATGGAGAAGTGCCAGGAGTGCTGCGTGATGTTAGTACATGCAGCAGCATACATGCTGGACCCAAAGTATGACAAAAGCATACTCTCTGGAGTGGAGATTACTACATTGTTTCAGCACCTGGGTCTTGATGCAGGTAAAGTTCTTGGCAGTTTGGCAAAATACTGTACCAAGCAAGGCCTTTGGCAAGGGGATGGGCTCTGGCAGTCAAGCCAGCACATACCTGCATCCACCCGGTGGAAGGGACTTTGTGGATCTCAGGCCCTTGCACCTGTAGTCTCCATACTACTCCAAATCCCACCAACATAAGTTGCCTCTGAGTGCAACTGGTCACTGTTCGGGAACACGCACACACAAGTTCTCAACAGGCTCACAAATGAGAGAGTGGAAAAACTAGTGGCCATCCGGGCGAACCTAGGGCTCTTTGAGCCTGACACAGAGCCATCCTCAACAAGACTGGACACTGACACTGAAGAGGATGAAGAGTCAGAAGTTGAGGAAGTGAATACTGAGGATATTGAGGTCCAAATGTGGCACAAATGCAGAACATGCAGAAACCAGGCTTGAGAAGCTTCAGGAAAAATGCTATTATTTGACATGCTGAATGGGACTTTTTTTGGGAAGGGAAAGCTGTTTCATTTTACATTTTGAATTGGACTTTTTGGAGGGAAAGGGAGTTCCTTTCATTATACATTTCGAAGGAGGAACTGTAGGGAATATTCTACTCAACATTCATGTTTTTGTTGTTCAGTGAAAGAATTAAGCACTGATAAAAAGTTCTATTCACAAATAAATCTGCATCAGGTTTTTTTTTATTGTATCCTTTTGCATGCATATGTTTATGACAAAACAAAATGTTTATATTTATTTTTGTATATGACTCATTATCCTTAAATTATCCAAAATGTCCAGTTAATTCTCATTAATTCCAATCCATTCCCAAAAGTCCCATGGAAAGTTTCCAATTGGGAATATTTCCAAAATTCCCAAACTAAAGTTCCCATGGAAAGCTTCTGGAAATGTACCCGGAATTTTCCGCCCCTTTGCAGCCCTAGTAATACTACACCTAAACCTGACCGTGAACTTTAGTGACTTTTTATTTTTCCTAAAGAAGTTGAATTTGTGATGAAAAACAGCAGCTTTCCATGTGAGGAGCAACAAATTGTCCCAGTGTACCAGTATTCCTATCATTATAAGGATTTTGGTCCCCAGAAAGAGACAAACACACACACATACACTAATACACTCGCACTGAAGGCCTCATAACTGACCATCTCAGATTCAAGAAACAAATGTCACTACAAGTTTGTTTCCTCATTATTTCTCCTTATAAAAATGAGACATGGCCCTAAAAGCTGTAAAGAGCCAATATCCTGGATAATATATGTACATTTTTAATATAAAAGAGATTAAAGAAGAACAGCAACACTGCTAATGTTTACAAATGTGTGATTTACTCTGCAGTTCCAGTGCGGTAACACACACCTGAAGGAGTTTAGCTCCACCCACACAGTGCCAGTTTGACACTAAGGATGGTTTGGTAATTTATTAGGACAGTTGTTTGGTATACAAGTGGAAAAAATGGGTCTTTAAAATGAGGTCTACAGAAAAAGAAGCTCATTTGAAGGTCATAACTGTAAATCTGTGAGATTTTGCCGATTATTCTGGGTTTATTTGGTCTGAATGGTGACTCACGTGATGAGCTGAGCGTTGTCGTTCTTCTTGATGGTGTCCAGTTTGGTTCTCCTCCACTCTGTGAAATGGGACAGAGCGCTGGACGCTGGGGGAGAGACCTTTATCTTATCCTCATCTGACCACACCTCCAACCCAACCAGAGCAATGAAGGTGTGTAAGGGAAAGTACACCTGCGAGAACATGAGCTTTTGTGATGATCTGTGTTTATCTCCACATCAGATAATTTCAACTGTAGCATCAGAAAGAACACAACATGGTTGATTGAGGACATGTAAGGGAGGAAGATTTAACAAAATACATTTTCCACCAAATTGTCATTTAAAAAATATTAACATGTAAAAACAGATGTCAGTTGTTTTTATTGTTGTTGTTTTTACTTGTATTATTACTATTCGCCCTCTTATTATTATTATTATTATTGCAAAATAAATCAAAAGAACTCACCATGTTAACAAAATTGATGATCTCAAACATTCTTTTCCGCACTTTAGTTATATCACTCCCTAAATTCCGAAACTGCAACACACACACACACACAATGTCATAGTCAGCACATAATTAGAAAAGGGACAAAGAGACAATTCATTACAGTGGTGCATATTTATATATATGTATGTATGTGTATGTATGTGTATATATATGTGTGTGTGTGTGTGTGTGTGTGTGTGTGTGTTTGTGTATTCCTCACCTCACTGTTGTCCACAACCAGAAACATCTCGATGTACTTCTGCTCCTTCAGAACTGCTGTGTTTTGTGTGTTTGCTTCCACAGACTGCAGTAAACAGAACACACTTGAGTTTTTGACCATGCACAATTGTTCAAACCTCAGAACCTCAAATGTTGGAGGAACCAGCATCAGGTATGTCAGTATTTCAGCAAAAAACCTCTCAGGTGTTTAGACCAGGGGTTTTTTATCAACAATTTGGAAAAGAAAGTTATTTAAATAAGCAAACAAGTCAAAGAAAGTGTCTCAAAACCTTGATAAGTGTAGAGTTTGAAAAGTGTAGAGCTAATGTTTCACTCACCATGGATCCAGAGCGCCCTCTAATGTTGAAGGTGGGTAGTGCAGAGTCCATGGTTTGGTTGGTGACTCCACAAAATTTCTCAACCTTGAAGAATTCAGCCTTAAACACAGCATGATCCCCAGTCTCGCTGTCGGCCAGAGGCTCGATCATGTAGTCCTGACCTTCAGTTCTGAAAAACCCTCTGTACATACAGTCAACATACATTCAATACACAATCAAACTATCAAACACAGTCAAAACACAAAACAGTCAAACACTAGCAAAGTCCAAACACAAACCCAGACAAAACAGTTTAATACAGCTAAACACAAACACAAGCAAAACACAGTCAAACACAGCTAAACACAAGCCCTGACAAAACAGTTTAATACAGCTAAACACAAACAGGCGAAACACAGTCAAACACAGCTAAACACAAACACAGTCAACATACAGTCAAACACACTGAAACGACCAAACACAACCATTTACAGACAGAGGCAAAACACAAAAACAGTCAAACACAGCTAAAATACAGTAAAAACACAGCTAAAATACAGTAAAAACACAGCTAAAATACTGTCATACACAGTAAAATCACAGCTAAAATACAGTCATACACAGTAAAAACACAGCTAAAACACAGTCAAACACAGCCCAATACATACATGGTCAAACTCTGTTGAACTTGTACATCATGGTACATAGTAGATGTCTTGTAATGAAGTTAGTAGGCGTGTCTGAAGTTTTTAATTGGCACATTGGTATAGTTTTTGTTTTCTTTTTTCAGAGTGTCCTTGATGAGCTTTACACTATTGGGGTCGATGCAGTAAAATTAAGTTTTATATATAAATTCATCAACATTTAATTTTTTTTTAGCCATTTAAGCCTTTAGACCAAAATGTCCTGAAGACTCTGAACAGACATGTTGAGTCAGGTGTGTCTCCACTTTTAACTCCTGTGGGATGCACATAAATCAGTGTACCTGAGTCCAGAGCAGGTGCTTATGCTGACGATGGACTGCTGGTCCCCTTCGATTGAGCCGTGATAAAAACACTGACCTTCTCCCTGTCAGTGAAATACAGCTGTCAGACTCTGAGAGTAAACACTCAGCAGAACATAGTAAACACTCGGCCGAACACAGTGAACACTCACCTGGTCTTGAAGAACAGAGGTCACTCTAGTGCCGTTAGTGGTGTAGTGAGTCTCTGTGTACCTTGAACTAATCAGCCCTCTGGCCAGACAAATAAAATAAAATAAAATAAAGTTCAAGTCTAAACTAGTCAGAACTGTTTATATACAGGGTTAGACAGTAACTGTTATAATTCTGTATTAGAAAGTTCTTATACAGTATTGTAATGTTATTATGTTATTATATAGTGCTGTTATCTTATTATACAGTGCTTGGGCTGTGTTGTTGGTAATCAGCCCTGTATTACAGTGTTATATAAAACAGCAATACTGTAATTCAGTATTTGTTTCTCCTGTTTGTTCAACAGTATCTGTCCCATACAGTATGCTCTGATCAGCTCTGCTGTTTAAACAGAGAGAAGAAGCTCCTTACCTGGTTCTCCGCAGATGAATAAGAACGTTCTTCTGTTTCAGCTCCAGTCTGAAGGAGGCTGAGTCGGAGTGGGAGGACTGGGAGGCCTACAGAGGAGGACATGTCACAGAGGCGTGTATGTGTAGGGGTTCCTACTCTGGGTGAGAACTTTGGAAAGGGGGCTAACAAGTAAATTAATAATTTCAATATTTAATATTTAGGGGGGAAGAGAAACTTTTTTGTGGGATCTATGGCCCCCCTTAGTGACCCAGGCCTGGTGTGTGTGAACAGTGACTCACCTGTGTGTCTCTCCGCTGGTGTGTGTGGAGCCACACTGGACGGACCACCTCATGCTTTCTCAGCTCAGGACGAATCTCATCTGCACACACAGACACACGCCAATAAACACCACATCATCACTTGCAGTGCTTTGATAGAATGTATAATTATCCAGAGTTAATTAGTGTGGGTAATTACATTCTCAAATAAACACCTCTCTCCAAACCCAAAAACATCAGTCTCTCTGCTGAAGTCTTGATTTGAACCTTTTTTCACAGCAGCAGTAGTTTATGTGAATAAAAGTTCTTACTCTTTCTGCCTCTGTTTTGAAACATTGGACTTTATAAGCTGCCTCCTTCCCAGAGAACAATTAATGATAATGTTGGACTAACAGTCAGAGTTAGTGAATAATTGCTTAGATTAATCTAAGATATCAGTTACTGAATAAGTCATTGTAGACACTGAATAATTCATATATTCATTCATTCAGTTTCTGTAACTGCTTAATCCTTATTAGGGCTGTGGGTGCCTGAAGCCTATCCTTGGACCAACGGGCCGGAGGCAGGGACTCACCCTGGGTGGGACGCACACACACACACTGCCTCCTTTCCAGACAGCAATTACACACACACACTCTCTCTCACACACACACACACACACACACACACACACACACACACACACTCTCACACACATGCTGCTGGTTTATCAGGCCTAGTTTATCAGAGAGTCCAGTTTGACTGATGTGTGTTAACAGGCCAAAGCTAAATAAACAGTTCAGATAAAAGATTTAGACACGTGAGATCTGATCACCAATCTGATCA
>JBBPCX010113419.1:0-20970 GCA_037974365.1 Hydrocynus forskahlii
TAAAATCTTTTGTTTTGAAAAAAAGCTCATCTTGGTCATGTGATATGGTACATCAAATATTTTGCCCACAATCTAGCAAAACTGAGTAAAAAACATGCGCACTCTGTGGAGCTTCTTCATATTTTGTTTTATATATTATTGTTTTACATGAAACTGGTCTGTGGCGCAAAAAAGGATGGGGACCGCCGACCTAATGCTTCAGTAATGTTTTTTTTTTTTTCTCTCTCTAACCATTTACTACATCCGCCAAGGTCATTACTGAATTGTGGCTAAGGGGCAAATAGGACAGTTAATAATTTACCAAACATGAAAAACAAATCTATGGAGTTTCAGGCCTGTCCTGGAAATGGCATCGTTCATCAGAACCGTCATTTTGGACCATCAATCAGGTGTGTTCTTGCAGGAAGAAATGGACTCTGACAAAGGCTTATAGGTTGTATCCTGTGTTGAAGGTTTAGATAAGGTTTAAAAGGCCAAAGTAACTTAGAAAACGAAGGTGCAAAGTTGTTTTACAATTCTGTTTCATTACATGGACTTGGCCTCAAAGCTGTTAAATGAAATGAAAACTACCTACACAACTGTGTAAATGCAGCATTAAATGTGGCACTTGGCTCATCAGAAAGTTTTCAGTGACCTGGACTTAATTGTTTGTATTTTTTCCAGGTGATCTACCAAAATAAAGTACACACGCACCTGAACAGAACTACACTTCCTTCTACTAACGCAATTCACATGCACACTGAACTGTTCAGCCTTCAGCAAACAACTTACATCCCAACTGTCACTGTATATGCCTCTCTGTTTATTATATACTGCACATTTTCTGTTCTGCTGCTGTGATTATTTGCCCAAGTATTTGATTGTTTATACCTAGTCTGCATTTTTGCACGACTCTGCTGCTAGACCACAATATCTGTCATAGTGCTGCACTCATTCAAACACTGACTGCACTAAATGTTGTCTTGTCCTGTTGTTTTGCTGCTCCTGTGTTTGTTTGTTTCTTTCTTTCTTTCTTGCACTCTCTCTCTCTCACTCTGTGTATTTTGCCCTATGTGCACTTATGTAGTCTTTAGGTGTTCTGTTTTTGTTCTTGAGTTGCAGCATGGTCCATGGAGGAATGTTGTTTTGTTGCACTGTGTACTGTGTATGTGGCTGAAATGAAAATAAACCTACTTGACCAGAAATTTTTGTCAACCGGAGGATAATAAGGGACAGATAAAATGAAGCAAACTGCTTGTCAATGGGGAGAAACAGATGAAACGTTACTGCTGATTATTTTGCCTATGGGAATGACTGGGGATGGAGGGAATGACACAAAATATTTTGGGGTGGGAGGGGTTGGGGCACAAAACAAATTGACAACTTATAATAACCATTTTGCATTTTGAAAATATATTGTATGCATATGGGTAATAAACATTTTTTGGAAAATAAAACAAACAAGGCTTTACATGAGAATCAGCTCTACTGGAGGCTCCTTTTGTCCTCAAGAACAATCAATGCAGGCTAATTAGCAAAGGGGGAGGGAACACATATGTCAGACTGACACATGACACTTTTGAAACTGAACATGAAAGTGGGGGTCTGAAATCAATATCATGCAGACATATTAGGAGAACATTATGGCTAGAGAGATATCCCTCCCTCTCTCATTTGCAATCAATACAGCAAAGTGTCTGGGTTTGGGAGGGGGGAACGCTAGATGTTTATTTCTAGACTACATGTTTGTTTCATCCATCCATCCTGCTACCTCTCTTTTTGTTCATGGCACAAACACTATGTCACTTTTTCATAACCAATTGCACTAATAATGTTATTTTATTATATCTGCCATAGTTATATTGTTACTTTGTAACTCTTATTGTATATCTTTATTTCCTCCTGTTCCTCTTGTTGCATTGAGCATGTCTAGGACAAAAGAATTTGCCTCGGGATAAATAAAGTTCCTTCTTATCTTATCTTATATTGTGTGTACAAAAGTATGCGGACACCTGGCTATTACACCAACAGGGACTTCAGTAACATTGTATTCAAATACATAGACTTTAATATGGAGCTGGTCCCTCTTTTGCACCAATAACAGCTTTGACTCTTCCTGGAAGGCTTTCCACAAGATTTTGGAGTGTTTCTGGGGTCCTTCATTCTGCAGAGCATTTATGAGGTAAGTCAAGTTCTTTCACACCAAACTCATCCATCCACGTCTCTATGGCTGAAGCATTAGGATTGCCTTAACCCAAACCCTGATTCCCAATACTTCTGTCCATATAGTGCACATCCTTCTGCTGGATGGAGGGTGGTGTGTCCATGGTTGGGGTGTTTTCATTGGCTCTGATTTTCTATAAAACCTCAGTACAGTAATAGAAAGGGAAAAACATGCTTTTATATTTATTCTTTAAATGGAATGCATTCTCATTTTACGTGACTATTTCCCACATGCTCTGAGGGCTGCATAGGCTCTACAAAAAAGGTTCTTTGAGCTGTCTGAGGCGTTCTTGGGCCAAGAATTATTTGGAGTGTTGTTAGGTATTTTTATGCTACTGTTTATATGCAGTTTGAGTTTGGTTGATGGTAGAATGTTTTACAGTTTCCTTCTTACCAGAGATTCTCTGCTTCTCGTGCAACTGTTGGGGTTTCAGACTAACACATGTCACTCACCATCTGTGTGGGTTTCATGTGGGGAAATGGGGATTTATTGTTGTTTTGTGTGCATTAACACTTTGAATGCGCTTGGCTAATTGTATTTTGCTGTGAATGTTTTCATTCGTACTGAGACTGAAAGGAGGCCTCTTTCTTTTAAGCCCCTTTCACACATGCTTCCTACCTGAGAATTGAACATTAGTTAAATTAGAGGCGCAGGGTGTCAAAACACCTGCACTAGACCAGGTACACCACCAGGGAAATTGGGGTGAACAGAACCTGACACTGTATATATACATTTTGGCAAGTGTGTCACTATATGCGTTTATACCCGTGTGTTATTGACCCATTTTGTCCACTAGATTTGCTCTGTGAGATTGCTGTGGCAGTTAGGCTCAGATTTCATTTCTACACAAACAATTTATTCTAAAAACAACAGCCTTTTAAAAATAACACAGAAATATGTATATGTATATTTTAAAAATAAACATTTTATTTTAAATGAATACAATACCCTCTCTAGATGTAACAAAATGTTCTCTCTTATACAATGCCCTATCTAAAAATAACACAGAGCCCTTTCTAAAACCAACATAATTTCCTTTTTAGAACTTATACAGTACCCTTTCTAAATGCAGTTCAGTTCCCTTTTTAAATATGACACAATGTATATGATTGGAAAATCTACCTCACGTACACTGATCTCTTCGCACGAGTGACACATCAAGGCCAGAAAAGCGGTTTGTACAGTTAAATATTCAGTTTATATGAGAGAGAGTTCAGTTTATAAGTTGTGAGAATGTATTTTTGTACATGACCCAGGAATGAAGAACAGGTAGGCTGTCCATGCTGAGGACATCACCTCCCATTAACTGGGATTTTCATGGCATGAATGAATGTAGGCATCTTGGTAACATTTTGTTTTAAGGGTTGTGCACGTGGCTGTACCATCCCTGAACAATACCAACCAAAAAGTATCCTGAAAATAGTTTAAATATTTTAATACATATCCTGGGTTGTTACCAATAGTTACACTGTATTGCCTCAGAGGAATTTTAAAGGACCGTTTTTGTCAATATTGTGGGATTTTTTTTTTTAAAAGCACTACAAATACCAGTTGATTATACAAATAATCCAACGTTTTTGGTACCCTGCAACATAATAAATGTTAGTATCCATGTAATGGAAATCATGTCATATGCAGTCATGACAGATAATGTCCCTTAATATTAAGGAGTTACCACTACCAGTAATGCATGGAAGGTATTAAATTATTTCCTGTCGTGACTTAAAACTAACATGTAGTATAAGCTGTCATGTCACTAATCATTAAAGCGTTAGTCATGACAATTACTGCCGACATAAACCTTACGTTGTCATGACAGGGTTGTACCAATATTACGTTGTGGGGTTCAACAACAGTGTTACTTTTTTTTCTTTTAAAAGCCACACGTCTATGCCAAGAACAGTATAACATCCTTTTATTTCCACATCTATAAGTGTGTGTGTGTGTGTGTGTGTGTGTGTGTGTGTAATGCATAGCTTTGAATCAGGGAGCAGACATAAGACGCTTCTCGAACCATTATGCAGTGCATATTGAGATTCATTTTCTGAAAAATTGTAAATCAAGGGCATAAAACAACTCTGAAAAAGAAACCCTTGCAGTCTCGTGTTGATTGCATTATTCAGCCTTTATGGGCTTTTTGTGTAGTGAGGAGCCCATTTCCACCTGGTTGTATATTTTAGAGTTGGACACAGATAGCAGGCTGCACTTAAAGTGAATGGGTTTCCCCCACACCGACTGATTTGATGGCACACTCCCTCCCATCGTTCCCTGCTCATAAACTGGAGCTTGATTCCATGTAAACCATGGTGTGAAACCTCTCACCCATAAATAAGTGGAATTGCTTTTGATAGTGGATGTCGAAAATGTGGTTCATGAATTATATGGTCAGAAGACAGGGAGCTCAATTTCGTACAGGCTCTGATTACATCACATCTCCGAGGATCCCCGTCTCACTCCTGCTGTGAGAGTGGAGGGCTGTAGGTAAAAATAATGAAGGCTTTTCCTGGCATTTGCAATTCCTCTCTTTCGTGGCAAGGTCGCCAGGTCCCTCCAGCTGAGCTAACAGAAACATTGCTCTGAACGCAAACAGTGCTACACCAAGGAAGGATATTAATTTCCCGGTGTAGGCCTAGGAACTTAGATGCAGTTTATGGTAGCAAGACACAGGAACTATACCAGCCAAGCAGTCATGGCAATGATTCAAATGAGCTGGGGTAGCACTAAAATGAATTCATTTACGAGATAGGAGATCCCTGAGTGATACACATAGCTCACACGCCGAATGTGGATTTACAGCCTAATTTGTGCTCACATAAAAGAGGGGGATCAATTTACATCTTGACTCAGAATTGCAATCAAACATTCACGGTAGTATCGACTCCTGCCTGGATATTCACAGTTAGTAGGTCTCTCATGGCTGACATAAATTCAATGGGAGTAATTATATCTGTTTTCTGTTTCAGCTTTGTTGGTTTGCAATTACGAAAATTGCCTAGACTTACAACATATAGTTGCTTTGGCAGTCTAAAAGCATTGTCTTGCAAAAAAAAAAAAAAAAAGCACCTATGGTCATGGCGTCCCCATGGTATCACTGAATCCAGTATAGCCACAATTAAAAAGCTTAGAATGCATCCAGTACCCAGTGTTGAAACCATTATACCATTTAGTGTCATTTTCAGCTGGACACAATGAGTGTTCACATGCACACCCATTAGAGTATCATTACAGGAGTTCAGCAGCTATCTGACTCTTCAAATCATTATGCGAACAGCATACACTCTTTTCTAAAAGTGGATTAAAACCATTATCAAATATATGTGTGAGTTAAATGAACGCTGTGGATTTTCTTGTTAGCTTGAAAGTATGTTTTAATGTTTTAATGGACATGCTAAAACAATGTCAATTTCCTCCACCTTTGTCATCTTTTCATTATTCTTCACAGCTTTCTTCTATTTATCTTGCTTCTTTTTCTTCTTCTTCTTCTTCTTCCTCTTCATCTTTACTTCCTCTTCCATCTGTTCGGTAATTTTGTTGCACAACTGTTTATTGTTTATTGTCTATTTTTCAATTCCCTATTGTCTTATTTTATTCTCCTGTTGCACTGAGCATGCAAATGACAAAAGAATTTGCCTCGAGATAAAGTTCTTTCTTACCTTATTTTCTTACCTCTCTCCTTTCTCCTCCACCTTTACCTCCTCCTCCCTCTTCTTGTCCTCCTTTTCATTTTAAACACATTTTCACCCTTCCTTTCCCACTTTCTTTTTCTTCTTCTTCTCTTCCCCCTCCTCAGTCGTCTTCTTTTGCATCATCCTCTTTTTCTTCTTAGGCATCCTTTTTTTCGAGGCTACGGCTGAAAAATTTCCTTAGATGTTCTTTGACCTGCATCTCCACCTCGCATTCCTATATCCACCTTTAATCAAGAATTTCACAACGTTCAAACCTCATATTATCTCATATTCGTGAAACCACAGCAGATATTTTACATTTCTTTAAAGTAAGGAGAGTATTGAACAGAGACGGTCTACTGTGATACAGTCTCACAGCATTTCTCTTTCCTGTCCTTGGGGTAAAAGCAAAGCTCAGGCAAGGCACTCCCCATCAGTGAGCTACAGAAAATACCTACTGTTAGTGGTTGAGTGACACATGGATCTCTGTGAATAAGTCGGAAGATCAACAAAGCATGGTAAGCAATTTTTTTTTTTCAGGTTCAACAGTTTGATCACACAGTTAATAATAATAAAAATACGAAATAAAAATACTATATATATGTCAAGTGAAAGTTCTGAAAGCAACATATAAAACCAAGGGCTTTTCTTATTCTTATTTTACAAAAAGGGCCTTCACACCTAAACTGCCTAAGAAAGTAAATTATGAAATGCAAATTTTGCACACTTGTAGCTCATTGTCAAAGAACCACTGAAGCATCACTAATGGCATTCTTCCTGAAAGTAATAGTTAGTAGGAGACCTCTTTTGTCCAGATCAAAAGACATTTATGTGAACCATAAAAGTGGAACAGATCAGTTCATCTAGAGTTCCAAGTGTCACAAGTAGAAATGGATACGAGTAACATACTAAGTGTGGTGGTTATATCCTTTTGAATGGCAGTGTCATTTTTCTAGCTCTCTTTTTTTCCACATGTTTCAAGGTATATTTCTCAGTCTTAGTCATCTCGGCGAGTATTTCTGAACGGACTGTGGATGTTTTTTTGTTGGATTTGTTTTTGAGTGGAAAAGAACAGAGTTTTGACTCCATCCAAACATCCATTACGCAAATGATAGCCTCTTCATACAGGCCCCTTTTTACTTGAGTAGTGATGAGTAGTGTTGAATCAATTCTCATGCAAAGATCCTTATGCAGTAACACATCACATGTGTTTGCTGGCACAGATTGATGAGAGCAGGAAAATCATTGAGATGTGAAAGCTTGTAAGCGAAAACTGCTGTTTCCTTCTCACAGCTTGAAGCTTAAAAAAGATGTTTTACCCAAACCTGTCACTGGCCTGTTATCAACCACACTGACATGACTGACGTTCCTCATTGTGTCCTATTGGCTAATGCATGAGTATGTCACAGTTCGCTCCATCAACATTTCAACTCACTTTTGTCATGCACTGGTGTCTGTCAACAAGTTTCTAAACAAGTGCATGCATCCACAACACAATCCAATAGGGCTGGAATGATGAGCAAATTTGGGAAATAATGAATCAGGACAAAATTACTGCTTTTTTAATTATTATTTAACACAGCAGGTGTACTGTAAATATGTATTCTGTATATCTGGGACAGTTTCCATTATTGCAATGAGGGTAACAAAGCAAAAGGCCATTGCATAAAGTGTATGAGTTTTGAAAGGCAGGTTGTGAAAACTGGTTGCCACTGGTTACTCTGTGCTGCAGAGAGTTAGATCACCTTATATTGCTGCCATTGCTTCACAATTCTTCCATTTCTTCCTCCTCTGTGTCTTCAAGTGCTAATAAAGCGTGTTAAAAAATACACACTGAACTATAGTTAAGTGTGAAGACAGCTTTTTCTGTGTACCAGCTCTCCAGTGGGAGTCTCTCACACCGACATCTTGTTTTTATATGCATAAAGTAAAACCGGCACTAAAGTTTGGGACAGTGGGTCATATGACTGAACACTGACGCACATAGCATGTAAAAAAAAAAAAAAAAAAGACAAATACCAATTCTCAGTTTACTGGCCACTATTATTACCAAGCCTAAATAGATAAGTGTTCCCAGTTCTATAATTTAGTTAATTATTAATAGCTTATTTTAAATGTGTAATATCTGTGAAACAATAAGAGGTGATTGATGTTCTGTGCATTTCTTTGTTTAAAATGGTTATTCATCACCACAATCTACAAAGTTTTGGCTTGGTTCATTTTCTTTTCTTTTCAAAAGAGGAATGATGGCAGTATTTAGACTCTGTCTCCATATCAGAGGATAACTCTATGAAATCAGACTATAGTTGCTTTATGACACAGCAACTCTCAAACATTTTTTCCCAATCTAACAGGGAGAGGCACGACATGTTACACTCCCAAAAGTGGAAAACAGATGAAATCTGATGTAGGCACTAGGGAGAGAGAGAGTGTTAAAGATGTGCATCCCCTCAGCAGCCACTCTAATTTGCACTGGCACTTTAAAGCGACACGTGGTTGCTCACTTGGTTTGTTAAAGTGGCCCTCTAGAAAACCCTGTTCGTTCATCTAATGCCTATAAACAATCTATATCAAACATAAATAGGGTTTGTCTGTGTGACTGGGCAGACATGCTTATTCTAATCAGGCCTTACCAGCGCTATCACTTTCCATTACGTATTGACCTTTGAGTGTAGTGTGGTGTGACTGTGGTGTGTTAAGACGTATGAGGCAAGCTATGGTGACACTCCTTTAGTGCTTTGGTTGGGAAAAAATGTTTATGCAATTTAGATTTATTATCAGATTTTTTTCTGTATAAATATGAATATAACCCACATTACACTTGTTTATATGTGTAATGTATTCTAAGCTGAGATATTTAGAACCATATAGAACAATTTCTATTAGCATTTAGACCTACAGAAAAAAAAAAAAAAAAAAAAAAAAAAAAAAGAGTAAGAGGGTTGGGAAAATGTGGTGACGGGCAGTGGTATTTGAACTAGATGTGAACATCAGTGCAAGATGGGATCAAAGTGTGTCCGTAAAAACAGATCATCCACATCTACATAGATATTACAGTAGAATTGCGGTGACAAATGCACATATGAGGGTTCAGACACAAAAACTGACCTACACAGATGGAAAAAAGTAATATGAGTCATCCTTCATCACATTCTCCACAAGTGGGCGAGTGCATGTGTGGCAACAAATCTGACAAATCATATTCGTTCTGTGATGAACCATTTCTATCCTAATAGAGGGATCTACTTCTGGATGTCCCCACTGAGACATGTATTATATGACATTATATGATTTGGTCACTTTGTGAAGAAAGACCTACTTTAAATGAAAATGAAAAAGTCCACAAAAGTGTAAATCACCAGGTGAGGTACAGAAATCAGACAGTGGTGCTTAAGGAGTGCTTGTGTCCCACTCGTCTCTCTTTAAGAGGTTTCCTATTGTCAGGGTTATGTAAAACGATGAGATAACAGCTTTATAATTAAATGTCATAATTAGCATATTTATACTCTCTGTACACTTCATTTTTCACAAAGGACAGCTTTCTTGCCACACAAATTGTGCCACCTCATAAAACGTGACTGAGGGTTCATAAAATACATTGGGGGTTCATGCTGTTTCCATAAATCATTAACCGCATGAACGTCATTCTTAAAGACAAGTGGGTCTTTCCTAAGTACTGCCCCTTTATTTCATTATTCATAACTCCCTGTCACATTATTGGTTTTCTATAATACTGCTCAATTAAATTGTGTAAACAGACAGACCTATTGCACTGATGACCCACATTTGCAAGATCAGTGGGTGGCCATGACGTCGCTAGCAGTCATTAGTGGCGTTAGCTTCAGGTTATGGCCATCATTTCCTCCTGTAAATCATCACTGCCCTCTAAATCCGTGAGACAATCGACTTCACCTGACTGGTTTTGTGTGGGCATTTTCAGAGCTACAGAGCGATCAGGGTTTGAATTCGGTTCCAGGATGAGCAGCCTGCACTGTTTGTGTGCAGACATTTGTGATGACGGTGGGAAATTGAGCCTTCAGGGGCACTCAACACCAGTGACAGCAGTGACTGCCCTATGATCTTTCATTAGGTCAAGAAAACTCATATTTGCCTGGTCAAAGAGCGCTGGCAGGTGTATGCCATGACGATGTGAGCAGTACAGAGCAGTGCAAATCAAATACTCGGCTCATAAAAGAGCGTTTCAGGTCAGTCAATATTACTGAAGCATATATTTACTTGGGCTACATTGTCTTGGTGGGTATTTGAAGTTTTTGGCCCAAGGCCTACTCATCAGATGACTGTTTTTCTGGAATCAAAACAATCATAGCCAATAACTGAGATGAACTGAATTTTATGATGAATAGACTGAATTAACATTGTTCTATATTACTCCGGTTTGGCAATGTTTTTTTTTTTTTTTTTGCTCTGTTCAAAATCTTCTCTTTCAAAATCTCTGAGGTCGACTTTTCTATTACTTCTTACTCTCCATGATCTCAATTTAAATCAAAACGTAAATCATTACTGTTGCTGCACCCATGACTCTGGAAATGACTACAGAATGACATCAGAAAGACATCTTGACTACTTTTAAAGCAAGATTAAAACTGCAGTATTATCAGATGGATTTTAATAACATTTGAATGATTTGTGCTGGTTGAAGGCTGAGGGTGTTAATGTCTCTTATGTGTAAATCTGGTGCATATGAAGAACTAGTAGCAGGACAAGTTTGTCCATTGGCACTGTGGATTTAAATATGTTACATAAATAAACTGTATTTGCCAGCTATATTTTGGTACTGTTTGGTTCAGTTTAAGTTACTTGCTATTTTTTGTAAGTTATTTTATTTTCTCAGAATTTTTCTCATTACAGTAGCAGATAATAGTAACAGGAAAGAACAAATAGACAGCAGAATCAAGAGTTTTTGAAAGAATGAAGAGTGGAGGTACTGTGAATATTCTGAAGAAGGGAATTCCATAGTACTAAAAGATATACTACCTATTGAAGAGAGTCGAAAATAAATGTAAAGAATGGGTAGGAGCATAAGAGTGAAGTAATGCAATGAGGTGATGGGGAGCAAAACCATGGAGAGCTTAAAAAGTGAAGTGGAAGCAACTTAAACTGAATACAGTGTGATATGAGTCGCCAGTGAGATTTGTTCAGACATCTTAGTAAAGGTGAGAACACAAGAAGCAGGGTTTTGCACATACTGAAGTCCAGCAATGTTTTTGTTGGGAGATCAGGAAAAAGAGCATTACAGTAATCAAGACGAGAAGTTATGAAAGCATTAATAAATGTTTCAGCTTTCTTCATGGACAAATGTGTGAGAAATTATGAAGATGAAAAATGCACTTTTGACTAAAATGGTCAAATGTCAGCAAAGCCTCCAATAGGACACCCAGATTCCAAGAGTGAGAGGACACAATGAGAGTCAGTGTTTAGTCTAAAATCAGAGAGCTTAGAAATGACAGCTTTGGCGCCAACCAGTATGAGTTTTATTTGCGTTAATTTTATTTGCGTTAAGATTAAGAAAATTTGATGTCAAGCTTTTACATCACGAATGCAGGCTGTGAGTGAAAAGGTGGCTGAATTGGGGGGGGGCGAATGAATTCTAAGTGTCATTGGTGTAACAGTGGAAACTAAGCCCATGACATCTAATACTATGACCAAGGGGAAGCATTTAAATCATGAAAAGCAAAGGACCCAGGAGAGATCTCTTAGGGACACCTTGCGAAATGATAGCAGTGGGGGATCTACTTCTGTGGATAGAGATGAATTGAGATGTGAACCAGAAAAGAACAGTGCCAGAATAGCAGAAAGAAGAATGATACGATTAACAGTACAATAAAATTACCAGTTTACTGACTGTATACTATAATGTCATCCCAATACCTTGTAAGGGTGTATGAAGAGCTTACTGGTAGTAAAATGGAAGTTAGAGAAAATGCAGTTTTTATTACAAAGAAAACAACAGCATGGAGGCTCTTTTACATGTGTGAAATCTCACTTTGCCAAAGACTCCAACTCCTCTCAACTTTTGAGAGGTAAGGTGTTGACTGTGAACTCCGATCACCTGGTGCAGAAGTACAAAACCCAATTTTGGGCTTCTTTCTTCTCCTTCGCCTGCTAATTAGAGCCCTTTAATTGCCACCGCTGCGATATTTAAACTTGAAGTGTCTCTGCACTTCATATCTTCTCTCTTCAGTTAGCTCACATTTCTTCTGCACCTCCATATTTTCCCCACTGGCCTCCTTCTGCGCACACATGACTCAACTGTGTCCTATCTGTGGGTGTAAGTATGTATCATAATGACTCTCAGTCAGTTTAAAATGTAGGAATCGATTATAATTGTGTAATTAAGCAAAAAGAACACAAGAGAAAATGTGTCATCAGGGCTGAATATATTTATCATAGTGCACTGAGGTTGAAGTGTCATTTACAAGCAAATCTCACCACTGAAGGAGGCCATATCGGAAATATCAGATATGTTATACTGGAATACACCTTCAGCAGGCTATGTTTTTAATATTGTTAATACTGCCAAAACAAGTAGTTCCACCACAAGTTTTGTGTCGTAAAAGATACAAGTATGGTGACAATGTGCTGCTGGCAGATGTACACTAACTTGGTTGGAACAATATACAGTGGATATAGAAAAGAATCACCTCCTTCAACATATTCACATTTAATTGCTTCGCAGCCTAAAGCTAAGACACACGCAAAAGCATGTTTTCTGCATTTTTCTGAATTTGACTGTATTTTGCCCCGTCCAATTTTCCTTCTATCCCAGTCGCTCTTGCAGAGAAATACGGCCACGCTAGATGGTAATGCCTTCTGTAGGTTTGGTGTTCTGTGGATGGTGAGCTGTACTGGCCAGGTGTTTGGTGTTTTGGTCTCATCTGGTCATAACACATGGCATGAGAATCTTTAAGGTATGTTTTGACAATGCTCAATCAAGACTTAATGTAGCCTTTCTTGAGGAATGGTGTTTTACTTGCAACCTTCTCATAACATTTATGGAGCATTTGTGAAATTGTTACATGCACACAATGACCACTCTTTGCCATAAATTCCTGTAACTTCTTAAAAAGTTTCAACGGGCCTCTTGGTGTCCTTATTAACCAGTTTCATCCTTATTCTTCCATTCAGTTTGGGTGATGACCTGATCCGGGAAGCGTCCCAGTAATACCAAACATTTTCCACTTTCTAATTATAGACTTAACTCTGGTCCTATGGATTGATAAAAATTTTTTTTATTCATCTCCTTCCTCTCCACAACTTTATCCCTGAGATCGTTTGACAGTGCCTTGCCAACCATAGCTGATTGTTTGCTTTCAGTTGCTCTACCAAGCACTGGAATGCTCCAGTAACAGCTGTTTTTATGCTGAACTAATCAAAAGGATTATAATTGATCGCAGGTGGGAGCTGATTAGCTGTGTGTGCATTGGAGAAGATGATTAGTTACACCTGATTTAGTTTTTTTTAGGAGGGGGAGATCCTTTCATTTTTTATATCCTTTTTTTGTTTTTAACTGTTGCTATCATATCTTTCACTTGAATGTTATAAGTTGCTTTGAGTAAACATAGCAAGAAAAATCGTTTGTGTGTGTGTGTCTTAATTTCATGGCTTCAGAAACAAAATTCTGTGGAATTTCTGCAAACACAAATTCTACGGCACTTGTCTCACTCAGGGTGCCACTGCAACAAACTCAGTCTCATCCACGTCAGCTCTAGAGCTTATTAAATTCGCCAATCACAGTAACAGTTTTCTATATCACTCTGAAAACATTCATAGAGCTTGCACTGTTGCTGGTACGCTCTGAAATGAAAAATAGCAAACAAAATAGCTCTCTTTGAAGACATTTAATGATTTCCATTTGTAATCAAACAGAAATATGACACATTTCAAATAAGAAATAAGTAACGGAATGCTTCACCGATGCTGAAGCTATCATCACTGCTGGGGCGAAGGAGTTGGGAGCAAGCCAAGACTGGAACCTGATTACCGCGGGGTATTTCGCACATAGGATTTTGTGTATTCAGTGCTGAGATTTACAGCAGTCATTTTTCTGAGAGCAGCCAGTCCATTCAGAGAGAAAAAAAATGGCCTCTCGCAGACAGACATTAGCATTTCAAAAACGAATGCAGGGTCCAGTGGACAGCTCCTAATTGGTGGTCCTGAGTGACACAGGTGTCTTAATGACAACTGATGAGAGTGTGCAAGGCTGTAATGGAGCTTGGTGGCCAGCTCCTAATTGACCATTTCGGTCCTGTGAGCGCTGGCCCTTGCAGTGGTCCCCCTACGCCGGCCGCAAAAGTGTGAGGCGATCACAGACCGCGTGGTCATTAAGAGCACTGATGATCCTGCTCTGGCTCAAGAGCTGCCTGGCTTCTAATGGTGCCTATTATTGCCGTAGAAATGGCGAGTGGGTGCATGGTGGAAAGGTTGTTGAAGCATCAGTGGCGGGGCTGCTTTTACTTAATGAAAGATCTCACAAGGAAATAGACCAGGCCATTAACTACAGGTGATAACAACATGGATTGCAGGCAATAAAACACATGCCCACGCACGCCTGCACTCGTACACATCATTACAGTCATGAGAACACCCTGGAACATTTGTAACACTGCATTTACAAATTGAACCATGGGGGTTTAAGAAGTCAATGTTAAAAAAAGGGATTTCCATCATTTTTTTTTCCAGTGGATGCATAATTCAGTCACTGGCATGTCAACAGGCATTCAGAGCGGTTTAATGTGAAATCATGCATTTTGCAGCATACCAACTCAATTTCTTGGTGTTACAGTGGTGTTAAATAGAGCCAGGGCTTGTGATGTCTCTCACACATATATATATTAATGTTATTTCCTATCTAAAATGAAATTTTATATTTCACTGTTGGAAAACAAAACCTTGTATCTCCAATTTTGTCAAACTTTTTTATTACAAGGTTTTGTACAAACACAGACATATGTAATATTGATAATGGCAAAAAGCCATGATTAAAATAACTCTGATTAAAAAAAAAGTACATAAATGTAAACATTTTTAAGTGTTTTTATTTAAAGTAATGACATTATGTGAGACAGTTTTAAGAGACAAACCTTTGGAATGTCCACTTTCAATGTCATTGTGAACAGTTCTGACTGGAGTAATTCACATCACACCAAACTGAATGACTGTTCGCATGTTATCAGTATAATTATGAAGACATCTTTAAAAACTGATGGGATTTCTCCAGAGACATTGCAGGTAATAATGTGCATGCATGCCAGTTTTATTCTGAATGGAAATGGATGCCATTTTCATCACAACCATGAACTATTACCGTCAGCTTTATGACAATTTGTTGACACAAATTACTTATTTTTTTGCGCATTTGAAAATGTCTGTTTTGTTCCAAACAAAATCTCCTTATATGAACAGATAAGCATATATTCATCCTTCTTTCACCATTGGGATTCAAGGTTTTCTTATGACAATGACAAATTGCACAAACACACATGTTCGAACAGCAGAGGAATGTCCCTCTTTTATGATACATTTATCAGCTTGGTCCATTCCAGCGGCTCCTTTTGCCTCTGAGGCACCATCTTTCCAGAACAGACACTGGCTTTCAAGGTGCAACAGGAGGAGGGGGTGGATTGAGGAAGAAACGATATCAAAGCAAACACACCAAGAAAACAAGCACCTTGAGGTGTGAGTGTGCTTCAAGACCACTAGCCTGAGTGATCCTTCAGAACAGTCCCTCTGGTCCTGGGGCTCATGATGTGTTAGTTCCTCCAAGCTACCTCATCTCTGAGAGCCTTTCTTGCATTAAGAGTGCTGCTGTCCAAACACGGTGACTGCACATCAAGCCCGCATACAGGTTATGTGGACCTTTACTAATGTAATCCAGTAGACCGGTGTTTGCTAAACCCACACAACACTCTAGGGCATGCTTTTGTACTTTTTTAGATTGTGTGAAAATTTCAAAATGTATGGATAAATAGAAATGATCCAAAATAACTTGGATTTTATTTTTACGCCAACATCCTTTTATTGTAGAACAACGTAATAAGCAGTGTGTTTCTTACCATTCAATGCAAGAGTAGCTTGAAGATACATATTCTTCAGAGGACTGCTTTCTGTGACGTACAACAGCTGTGGACAAAGCTGATTCCCTATGTTTCTTTAGACCAGAGCCTTTCACATCAAACCACTCGAAAGGACTTCCTCTTTACAGCTACAATTACATAACAAAGATAACTGTTTTACAGCGAACGTTTGAGCTTTGGGGCTTTCGAAAGGTGTGTTTGCTTGTAATGGCTTGTAAGTTTAGGGTTGTAGTTTGTTTTCATATGTTTGACTGAAAAAAACATGTTTCTCCTTAGACTTTCATTCAACATGACCTTTGTTGTCTGACAAAGTACAATCGTTTTTCAAAAATTGTGTTTCAGATTCCGTTTTGAAACATGCTTCTTTCTGGTTGTGCTTAAAACATCAATAAGTCGTGGTTCCTCATTTTTGCTCATGAACATGGCACTTGTCCTGACAGGCTGAAGAAGGTGCCATTAGCGTTCAGCACCATTAACTGCATTTGTAGAGTGATTAATCACAGTAAATTCATAACTTATGTCATTGGCTGATTTTGCCCGCCTGAAAAAGACCACATGAAGCAAAGACAAGTCCTACTAGGAATACATGCACCACTAAACAGGTTCCATTTAAATGAACCACCACTAATTCTGATGAATCTCTTCATGTCTTTTACTCCCTCTACCAGTCATACTAGCAGGAGTCATGTGAGAGGGCTGAAAGGGAGTTGAGTGTACTGCGAAGGACGCTGATGTGTTTTCTGCTGCAGTTTTTTCCTGAAAATTTCTCCATTCCCTGGGAGATGCTCACAGGTTCCTGGCACACTGCGTTTTCGTATCACAGAGGTAATGTGACTGAGCGAGAGAGGCAGGGAAGAAGCTGACCTGACAGGTTAGATAAGTGAGAGAGAGAGAGAGAGGGAGGGAGAGAAATGGATGAGTGAGGGCCCTGGGGGTTGGGTTGCCAGTGTGACAGGAGACATTCCGCCTGCAGTGAGGATGATCTGTGGGCAGGTTGGCTGCAGGCGAGACAGCTCTGCCAGGTTACTTAGCAGCATTCTTTCTCACGTGCACACACACACACACACACACACACACACACACAAAGAAATGGGTTTTTTTTTGTTGTTGTTTTCCATTTTTTTTTCTTTTCTCTTATTTAATTAAACTCCCAGAGCAAGTCTGTCATCCACAGAAGCACACAAAAAGACAGAGAGAACTTTGCATGTTTTGATCCACACAAATGCATCCTCCCACTGCACACAACACCGGAAGATGCCACTTGAAAAATCATTGACATCTGGTCACAATGTGATTCAGTGGAGATGCTGATCAATATTCAGCCACCGAAATTGTTGGCTGTGGTGAGGCTGAAAAGAAGAGCAATCCTTGAATTTCAACCCTAGATCAAAATCGAGACTATGTTACACGTAGAATCAGAAAATGTCATCATTTCAGCCAAAGGATAGGCCTATAGGGATTTTGCTGACTTTATATTGTAAGATATTACACCTGGTTTTCTTCACATCAGAGAGCTACCACTGAAAAGGTGTTGCCAAACATCATCAAAATGTCGAATCAATAATAAATTCAGCTCTTAGGAAGTACAGATCTATTCTTATATATTCTTTGTGGGGGGTCTCAGAATGTATTATTACAGTGTTATTACCATGTTCAGATTTTGTTAATGCATTGCAACAGAGACCAACTGCTATAATTATAATAATAAGTAACACATGCAGTTAGTAATCTTCATTATTCACTCAATTTTATCAAATGTTCCCCTGTCAAAGCACGCAATACAGAGACATTAGTAGTGTCCTCTTTGAGATGTGTCTTAGATCACTGCAACTGCACAATTCAATTTACAATATACTGAATGTGTTTTATTACGTCTTCACAGTTAAGAATGATATAGTTTACATTCACTATGAAGCGACCATGTTATTCTGAACACGTGTATAGTTCAAGTCATGTGTACAGTTCAGAATCACAGTTGAGAATGAGTGTAAACTATGATGTATCAAACTCAGCCTGCCAGTTACATACATATTACCCATCTACCTTTCAACAAGCACCAGCTTTGCTGTTCATGCCCTAGTACTCTGTATGTTATTAAAAGACACGTTATTTTCGGTGCTTCTACAGTATACCTTGTACTTTTATTGTTTAGCATATTAATGAATGAGATGCTTTTGGGCAACCATGTTTCTTGTCTCATGAATGTGATTTTTAGACATTTCTAGCTTTTAAAATGCTTTTTAAAAATTTTTCATCCAGAACACAGAAGCTTGTAAAAGAAGGTCCATCATTACTATGCTGTAAGACTAACAATGCGTGCACAATAATGAAACTACTAGTGATGTATTCACTGTCACAGCTAGATAAGAATAGCGCAGCTTATTTAAATACTCATGTTTGTCAATGTCAGTTTTTTCATGCAAATACATGTAATTATATTCAGGAACATTTGTGTAATTATAGTACTGTACAAACTTACATAAATACATCTGTTTATGTGGTTCAGTTTTTATTGGAATAATACAACTGTATCCTAATATAATCACATGCAGTGGCATGAGTAAAAACTGAATCTGATAAACATGTGTATTTACATAATAGACACTACAGTGATTCAGCTGTAACAGTGAACACATCACCAGTAGTTACACTGTTGTTGCTTCACAGTTCTTAGGGACTTAATATAAAGTGGAACCAATAATTATGTTTATGTCCAATCCAGGCATTTTCTCTGACTCGTTGGGCCAGATGGAAATAAAAAAGTAATACAGAATTGTTTGATTTTCCATGTGCCAACTTAAAAATCAGAAAGTGATTAAGTATTATAAAGTATCACAAACAGTTTAATTACATTAAAAGCAGCTCATTAGACAGTTATTACTGAGATATTGTTTTAATACATGTTCGCTGATTGTTCACTGAGACAGCAAGTTTCTCTTCAGTGTACATAAAGTCGAACCACTCTGAACAACTTTGTTTACATCTCACTGACGGAATTGTGCTGACATTTTGCAAAAGTTGTGAGAGTGATATCAGTTATTGCTCAGAGCAGGAATAACTTCTTGTAGATTCTGTACATAGGCCTGTAGACCCTCAAAGAGACCCGTATTTCATATTGAAAAGCTATTAAATTAGGTGTTGTTTGTTCTATGGCCTGTGGATTTCTCCGATTTTATGGTTGTCTAATAAATATATCTCCCATCCAATGACACTTGCGAAACACTGCATTTCCACTATTCCATTGTTGAGCTGGTCATAAATTACTCTACCTCCAGGAGAGATAGTCTCCTTCCAACATGGCATGCATGCTGATCCATTAATCAAAGCTGCAGAACACCTCTGAATAATTTAGGTTCAGAGAGGCCATCTCTTCTCCGTTTTATTAATTAAATTGGGGGGTAATGGTGGGGTTCATTTGCTTCCTCTTTGACCTAACATAGTTAAAGCGGGAGATTGATGGCTCAATTTACAGTGAAATAGCAGGCGAGGTCATTGCATTTCATTTGAGTTTTAAATCACAGTTTTTTTTGTGGGGCACACATTGAAATCTATTCTAATCTGTCTCGAGAAAAAATAAAGCCAAGAAAATCTACCTAGTGGTTTTAGAGCATGAGGCCTGAAGTCACTTTGAAAGAGATGAATTGAACTGAAACACATTCATTTTTGGTGGAAATATCATACCATTTCAGGACCAATAGCCATCTTACAGTTCAGATGGTGTATGGTGTATAACCATCATGCCTATATGAGTTTCCCTTTCCAAAGTCATGCCCATTTACCCTTCAGCTAGAGAGTATTTTTTTAACAGTCCTACTCATTGCTGTGTGAGGTTTTCCACACTAAAATTCGACAGTCCATTACTTTGTATTGTGAATTGTTCTGTATTCACTCCGGCTGCTCTGTCTGACTGCAGAGCAGCCGAATATCTCTTTGTCAGTGAGACGATGTCAGTCCTGGTGTCACTTGTTTGACTGCTTGGCAGGGTAATTTCCCGGTATTGCATGGTCTGGTCAACAGTTGCACAAATTGTAAAGATTTGCTATAAAGCATTGCTCATCAAACACGGAGTCTGCATTTTTCATTCTTTTTTCATTCGTTTTTCATATTTTGCACCTCTGCAGTGTGTCCTCCACAGTGTTCCCTCAGTACATCAGCTCTTAGTGTACCTTAGTTATGGATTGACTATGAAATGTAAACAAGCATAAATATAGAGCTCTGACTGGAAAGATGATGGCATATGAACTGAAATCCTGAATCACCATTAACTTGCATTGTTGCGTAAGCAGAATGTGTTAGAACGTCCGTTGCTGAATGCTCCAAAACACACCAGTGTGATGGTACACTGTAATGAAAAGTATTCAGCACCACACCCATGTGAAGCTGCAGGGTGAAGGGTTAATATGGAGTTATGAATTATAAATTATTACAGCCTGAGGGATATGTGTAGAAATCTGTGGACATTTGTGCCTGACCAGGTGGTCAGGTACTGATGCTGGATGAGAAAATATGGCTCAGTATGCACATTCCAGTTCAGCTCAGTGTGACAGAGGTCAGGGCTCTGTGCAGGACACTGGAGTTTCTGGTGTACAGCCTGTCAGACTTTTATGGATTTATGGATGCTGTAGTGTTAACATTACCCTTCACTGGAATTAAGGGGCCCAACCCGAAAACAGCACAAGCCCATTATCCCTCCTCCACCAAACTCAGCTATAGGAATTTATTTAACATAGTTTCCAGTATTTTTAAGTAGTTGTTATGCTGATGTTGCTTCCAGATTCAACGATTTTATACTCTAGACCCCACTCTGTGAGTTTGTGTGGTCCGCTGTTTCATGCAGGGTGTCTACAGGTTTGACCAAGTTAAATTTAAGACATTTTAAGACTTTTTAATACCATTTTCAAACAAAATTTAAGACCAAATTGAAAGTCCCACAAAAATCAAGCACAAAACTATGAGGATATTTTAAATTATTATTTTATTTAACTGATTGTTCTTGGGAATATTCAAC